>JAKSZP010015913.1:0-166243 GCA_022478985.1 Massospora cicadina | reverse complement strand
TTAGTCAGATATAACTGAGCTGGTGAACCCCAAAGGACTGGATTCATTAAACATTAATCCTGACCATGATATCCGTGTTCTTTTCAAAAAAGAAAATGAGAAAATAGTTGAGAGTGATAGTGATGAACAGATTATTATTTCCATTGGGTTTTCGCAGGCCGTTAAACTGCACTCTCTAAAATTTATAGCGCCTCTGGGTAAGATCAAACTCTCTGAGTCCTAGAATCTTGTATTTATTTTGTCTAGATCATGCACCACGCAACGTCAAATTGTTTGCTAATAAACTCAACCTCGGCTTTGATGACGCTTCCTCTCTCATTCCAACCCAAGAATTTTCGCTGACTGAAGCGGATTATTCTGAAAATTCATTCCTTGAGTTGCGGTTTGTTAGATTCCAACATGTCACTAATTTGACGGTAATTCAGAACATGTTTATCAGAAATATAACTTCGAAATTTGTTGATACCACTCAGTTTTTATCTTTTGCCATTTTATACTTTTAGGGTGTTATTACAGCTTAGATAATTTTAATAGATTTTATATTTTGGGCGCAAACCTGTGTATATTTGGGAATTATATAGCTTAATTTGAATTTTTCATTTTCTAACTATGAACATAGATTTTCATTGAAGATAATCTTACAGAAAATGAATTGACGAAGCTTCAGGGCATTGTTTTAATTGGATCACCTGTTTTGACTACAAACATGGAAAACTTCCAAAAGAAGGCTACCAACTAAAGTTTGACTGTAAAGCTGACTTGGTGATTTTGCCTTATATTTGGTTAAGATTCTTCAAGATTGTTTTATACAGAAATAATTTGACTAAATATTAGCCTCGATGCTTAATATTGGTTTTATAAAAATTATCTACCTCTTTTACTCGTCTTTTTAAATTGAAATTCTCTTCAACACACGCAAGCACTAAAGTTTCAACTTTCTTTAACCTAAGGTTACATCAACTTTATAGAAAATTTCATTTTATAACGATAAATTAATGTTTGAGATTAAGATAACAAAGCGTTAAATTTTTGGTGGGTAGTTTTTTATAAAGCTTTATTTGATGTGTATAGTATTGAGATATTTAACTTTGTTTGACTTATCTTTTTCAAGTTTTTACTCTTTGATGCCTGTTTTTTTGTAGGTGACCTGTTTGCATTCGTTTATGAAATTTATACCTATCGGCCAACCGAAAGCGGCTAATCACTAAAAGTTAACTAACCATTCTACGAAGCGTGCTGAAAAATTAAAAGTTCTCTTTTAGTTGAATAAACTTGAGATAAAATTTACTTAAACTAGCTTAATTGTTTAAATGGAAAAGGTACGAACTTTAAACTACGCTAAAAGTTTAAACAGTTACAAAAACTACTGTGACACTATGCAAGTCATTGTTAGACTTTGCTTTGACAAAAAATCAAACTTATATCTTAATAAAGTTTTAATTTACAAGATCAACTGGGTACACTTCTTTTAACCGTTTATTTTAAGCAATTTTAGCTAAAAACTAAAATGTTGACCTATTTTGATCAGTTAGTTTTATATTTAAACATTTTGTTGGCTCATGTTGCTGCTACACCCTAGGGCAGCAGCATGTTGCTATCCAATATCTATGGCCCAGCGGTCAAATGTTTGTAAAAATTATCCACCAGTTAGCCAAGTGTTTCTAACTAAACTATTCACTTCGAAAATTTAATGTTATGCCTTGCATAGATTCACTTAATAAGACAGTGTTGTTATCCACTTAATTATTGGAGTCTTTAGGTTAGAAATAGCAAATAATTCTAAATGTCAACACCTTATAGCTGAGGATTGTTAAATTTGGATATATATGCTTTATTGACTTGAAATTTTTATAATTTCTAGATTAATACTAAGTCTCTATAGATATTGCTGCAGTGGTGCAAATCACTTAATTCACACAATGTTCCTTATAAAAGTTGGATCACTTTACGGTAAAAACGAGTTATTCTAACTGCCTCTTGTCTATCTTATACTTATGCAATGTCTTATAATAACCCATTAACTTGCTTCTTCAAGTTACTATCATTCAAATTTCCTCTGCCCTATATTTTTTGAATATACTACTTATATAACTTAATTCACATGCACAAAATACTAAAATTAGTAATCTTATTATCATATAATCTGAATGTCTTAGGTTAGATTGTATGAAAGTGTTAGCTCTAAGATAAAACCAGCCTAACTTATTTTCCCATATGGTTAGAATAGGTAAAAAGTTATATGACTTTTACCAATATCACTATCTACAACTATAACTTACTTTAAATATTTAAATAGTTATTAAATTAAATACTTAATATATGATAATTTCACTTTTATTTTATAATAGCTTAAAGTTAATGACAATTACACAGCATCATAATTTTACTTTAAACTATCTGAAACAAGATATCATTAACTACCATAATAAATTTAAGACTCTATGAAAGATAAACAGTAGCAGTGTAGATATATATAAGGTACAAAAGTTGAACATTTAATTACTCAAAGTCTGAAAATAACAATTTGAGCATAACATTTAGATACTTAAAGATCTAATAAAAAGAATATAATGTTATCTAAAGTAGTTTTGTGATTATGTTTAAATAAATTTAGCGTTTATAAAGCAGAATATAATATTATTGGACATCAGAGTTTCAATATTATGAAAAGGACTAATTGAGATGAAGCTTTGAGATCTGAAGTATAATTATAAGAATTATTTTTATACATATTATTAATATAAATATTTAAGGGGAATATACCCCAATAGTAGAGCATAAGCCTTTGCCATTGCCACCCCCATTTGATCCTATTATTGAACCTGGGTTTAGGATGATATGACTTTGTTAGATTTGTGTACCAATGCCCTTAAATGAGATAGTGAATAGCAATCTAGTCCAAGAAAGACCTGATGTAAAAATTTACTCTAAGTTGATTATTTGTCATCAACCCAGTAACCTTTTTACTGCACAGGTTCAGTTTCCTTGTGCACCTTGCATTGTATAGAATGTATTATCTGATAATAGTATGGAGACTATTATCCATAGTTGAGTTTGAACTATTAAGCCCAACGCTTAATCCAGTACCTCCAATTAAATACTTCAAGTCATACTCATAGGGATTTGTTCCCTGTATTACTGTCCACCCAATCTTCATCAAGATCTCCTGATGACAGTCTCTTTTGGCCCAACACACACTCAGCAGCTATCCCTTATTGTGGTTCCCTTCATCTCTAGATCCCCACTCAGATCTCTACTCTTCTCTCTGAGAGTCTTCCAATTATTGCCTTCTGAGATAATATCCTTGAGATGGAACTTCACACTGGATGCTGATAGTCTAACTATACACCAGATTGACAATATTACTAATACTAATAATAATATTGGCAATTATACTTTTGGTAATGATAATGTTTTTATTATAATGAATCCTAAGGAATTATATAGTAAGGGATTTGGTTGTCTAACCCTCAGTTGACACCTCTTCAATGAAATGGCAGCTGTTGCCATTGAATCACCCTTCCTTATCTCATGTTATGGAAATGGCAGAAGAAGTTTAGACCAGCCTGCCAGTTGGGGTGCATAAGCACCCAAAAAGCAATCCAGAATGCCAGAGGCATTGCTAACTGAATGACTTGATATGGAGCCAGGCTTTGGAAAATGATGAATTGTTGGTGCAACACAACAGTGAGTATAATCCCAATGATGAACCACAGTGAGCCCACTCCTGACCCAGGGGGCCTTGCAGAAGAGGGTGGGATCACAGAGATAGTTTCCATAAGTTCATCAGCATATGGGGTCATTTCAACTGGGGATGCAAGGAGATGGATTCTCTCTTGCAATTGGTGGACATAGGGCCACAAGATTTCCATGTACTGTTGCTGGAAGTTCAAGATAATGGGGTTATAGAACCAAAAATATTGGACTTGCTGAATCCAATTGACATGGAGGGGGCCATAGTGACCATAAGTACTGGTAGAGCCCATTCAGTATATGGGCTGACAGGCCACCAGGGAAACGCCATCAGGGATGCGGTCAGAAGGAGTAATAATAAAAATTGATTGATTTTTTTGCCAAAATTTTTATTAAAGGAAAAGGAAGAAAATTGACCAACAATTTTCTCAGTGCTATGCAACTGATTAAATAGTGGTCGATTGGGGTAGTGACAAGCCAGGATTGGGACACTCAATTTTGACCTAACCAGCAAATTATTTGGGAATGGGCAGGTTTGTTCCTTGAGAACTGACATCAAAAAATTTGGCAGCAGGCTGAGTCACTGTCAGTTCAACCTCAAATGTCTAAACTGAGGTTCAGCTACATTTCTGATGGTTGGCACAATGGCATTTGGCCCAACGAGCAACGGAATCCCCAAGGCCACCCCACATAGGGGTGGGTCCATTTGGTTGGGAACAGGTTTGGGACGCCCAACCTGCCCACGCTCAGTCGCTGGGCCATTCATTTGGTCAGTGGCATCACATCATCCGCAACACCCAAATTGTCAACAGGGGACTTTGAACCCTCATCAGTGCATCCTATGATATAGCCTGCCCGTCAAGGATGATCCCTGACAACTTTGGTAGAGAGGTGATTTGTTCGATTGACCTATTAATCAAATTGGAACCGTTGGGCATTCCAGCCAATAGCTCAGTCTTCATGCTTTTCTGGCCATTTGAGAACTGAGCATCAGCCAGATTACCACTTGAATTAAATTCAATTGATTTCAATTCAACAATCTTGGTGCACGTTTCACTGATTCCCCATAACAGTTCTGCTGAGGTAAGTGTGGGTACTGGGGGTGGGATCCAAAGTGGAAGAGCTGTTACCCAGCGCTTATCTACTATGTGAGCAAGATCGCCCTGAGTAATGAGGGGTACAGCCATCCTCTTTGGTGTCTTCTTACTTGGGAATGGGAAAATGGCCTGATCAATGGCCAGAGGACGTTCCCTGGGACTTACATTACCCTTTCCTTTTTCCAAAGGAAGGGCCCTGCCACTGGGAAACTGCACAAGAGCCATATTATTGTGCACCTTGGGTAACTTAATAGCCATGATTGTCACAATCTTTTTGGGGGGATGGGGAGCATTGGGGTGGGATGTGTGGAATGCTTCAACCAGGGTCATGCAATTTGCACAAACGTGCGCCTTGACCCAACTGTTTTCATAGGTTGGATACCCTTTCCAGGCCATGAGATATTATACTGAATGTTGGAATTTCCGGGATGCCAGGATAGCCTCAACCTCGGCCTCTTCCCCATTATCAATGATGATTGGTTCCAGTTCTGTAGGAATTGTACCCTTGAAGGGCAACAACTGGGAAACATGGAAGATAGGATGTTGCTTCCAATGCGCAGGGAGCTTTAGTCTGAACGCCCCATTCCCCAGTACCTCCTCCACCAAATGGGGCCCAAGAATTTACTAGCAAATTTATGGGAAGGGACTTGAATTCTTAAGTGACGGGTATTGAGCATGATGTAGGAGCCCACCATAAAATTGTGACCTGGAAGGCGCCTATGATCCGCGAACTGCTTGTAGTCATCTATGGCTTTAGTGAGGTGTCTCTGCACTAGGGCTTGAGTTGATCTGATGTGAGCAGCATGATCCGCAGCAGCTTGAACCTCAGGACGCAAGCATGGCCTGACTGAAAATGAAGGATTATAACCCAGCGTTGCTTCATAGGGGGAAAACCCTGTGGATGCATGGGTCCCGTTATTGTAAGCGAATTGGGTGAGAGGAAGGTCATTTGCTCAAGTATCCTGTATGGCTGCCACATAGCAATGCAGGTACTGTTCAAGAACTTGATTAAACCGCTCAGTTTGTCCATCGGACTGGGGATTATATGCCATGGAGTGACAGGGGGATATTTTCAGAATTGATAGAAGTTCACTCCAAAACCGTGCGGTGAACTGGGAGCCATGGTCACTAATGATCTCCTGGGGGAGACCAAACATCAAAAACACATGGCGTATGAAAAGGCGGGCAGTTTCTTATGACATAATCGTGGAAGTACAAGGTATAAAAAGGGAAAATTTCGTGAAGCAATCCACCACTGTCATCACTGCTGTGAACCCATTAGAACAGGGGAGTTTAATGATAAAGTCCACGGACACCAATGTCCATGGTCCCTTTAACTGCTGTAAGGGGTGCAGAAGGCCATTTTTTTACCTGAGCGATCTGACTTAGCCCTGGTGCAAATAACACAATCGGCGATCCAGGATGGAACCTCTTTTGTCAGACCTTCTCAATTGAAGGTCCTATTAAACAAATCAATGCATTTTTTGCTGCTGGGATGTCTGACCATGGGGGGATCATGATGTGTGTGGAATACCTCCAATCGGAAGGAGGGGGGAACCCAGATTTGGGACAAAAAGTAACTGAGTCCCTCCACCAAGGAGTATAGAGAATGTTTGTGACTTGGGTGAGCCAACTGCTCGACCAACTCCACGCCCTCAGGGCAAGCCATTTGACTGGCTAAAACCTGAGCCACTAATGGGGTGTCTGGAGTCAAAGTGACAGATAAGATGATGGGGGGAATGATTGACAGAATTTGGGTGGCAGGAATCATGGTAATGAGGTCCAATTCCTCCAGGTCTGAGGAACAGTGAGTGGGGCTACAACTTAGAAAATTGGGAAGCATATTGAGTGCCCCTTTTATAAATTCGTATTTAAAGTTAAAACTGCACAGGTCCTGATAGGTTCAGGCTTGCTGATGTGCCAATTTTTGGGGTTTACAAAAATATTAAAGAGCCTGAAGATCCATGCGGACTGTCAATTCATGTTGAGCGCCCTGCAACAGGTACCGCCAATGAGTTAATGCCCATGCAACAGCAGCCATTTCTTTGTCATATATCGCCCAAGACTGCTCCATTGCCATGAACTTCCAGGAAAAGTAAGTGACCAGGTGCTCTAAACCATCATGCTCCTGAAGCAACACCGCTCCCCTTTTACTGATGAGGCATCACATGCAACAATATATGGCTTAGTGGGATTGGCATGTTTCAAAATGGGTAGAGACACAAACACCTCCTTGATTGATTTGAACGCCTGCTGGCATTTGGGTTTCCAAAAAATGGAACATTTTTCTCTGTAAGGGGTGGAGAGGTGCGGCCAGCTGGAAAAGTGCTGGGGAAATTTTTTTTTAGGAAAACGATGGTTCCCAAGAAACTCCAAAGTTGTTTCTGTGTAGTCAGGGTTGGCCATTCTTGGATTGCATCTAACTTGTTGGGAGGGATTGCATAACCATCCTTGAGGATGAGGTTCCCGAGGAAGGTAACCTCCTCCTTATAAAACTCACACTTGGAAGGCTTGACAAACAAGCCTGCCTCATGCAAGGCGGCCACCACTGCTTCCAAGTCAGTAGCGTGTTGTTTGGGAGTTGGGGAGTGCACCAAGATATCATTAATGTATGCACATGCACAGGTAAACCAGAGGTCACCCAGTACATTTTCAATCATATGTTGGAATATAGTGGGAGCATTTTTCAACCTGAAGGACATTACACGGAATTGGAAAATACAGCGCTTCATCTGGATTGCTGTTAACCATTCCTGCCCTTTCATTACCCAAATTTGGTTGAAGGCATTCACCAAATCCAGCTTAGAGAGCACACGGGATTTGGTGATTGCCTGGCTGATCGTCTGCTCCAGAGGCAAGGGTAGGGATCAGAAACCATTATTTTGTTTAAATGGCCATAATCTATGCAGGGGCGAAGAGAACCATCCACCTTTATGGCGAAGATGATGGGGGAGGTGATGGGTGAGGTCTCCTTGAACAACCACCCTTTTTTCAGCATATTGTCCAACCAGGTATTGAGTGCAACTTCTTTCTCCGCTGTATGGGGATACAACGGGCAGTTAATGTTCACCAACTCCACAGTTGTTCGAAACCTGCAATTGAACCTAGTGTGCAGAGGCAGGCGATCCACCTTTTCCAAGTCAAAAATTCTCCAATAATTCATTAAGCTATCAGGAAAATTGGCCAGAATGTCCGCAGAAGTGACTAGGGAAGTGATAGAACTGGTTCCTTGTGTCTTCTTAAGGGTGTCAATCAAGGAAAATTCTCCCTCCAGATGATCATTAGCAAATGACAGCGTATTAGACTCCAAGTGTAACTCACTGGCTCCTTCCAACGAGCCATGAATGAGTTGGGCAACAGGATCCATGTTACAGACCATAGGGCTGACAGGACTCATGATACTACTCTCCTGGTGCGCGCGCTACAGGATTGGACAAGCACCCCCTGGAAGACAGTTGCAAGTATACTTAACCCCAGCAAAATGCCTTGACTCCAAGACAAAGTATAAAGGGAGGCAATAGCCCTCCCAAGCTCACTCTCAAAGTCCAATTCTTGTTGATTTAGGCCAAACATGGCTGCAGTTAGGCAATATCTTTAAAATAAACCCAAATTATAAATATATGAATTTTAGGTTTTTTATTTAATATTTAGCCAAGTTGATAGAAAAACAGAACTGAGGAGCCTCCAGCTCCCAGTTCCTTCCCTATATACACATGTTAAAAGCTAAAATAAGTTATAATATAAGCTTATGATGCCAGCTTGAATGATGTTTGGTGTAAACTTTACAGCAGGATTGCGGAATCTTTACTCAATGGTTTCATGCCAGTTCCGATCCTCAACGGTTCCGCGCCAGTTCCATTTTGAATCCCAATCAAACCGCGAAACTCCCAAGCACCCATTTCATTCCATTCTCAATTCGAATCCAAATTGAATCTTGAAATTACCCATTTTACTCGTTTTCCGTTTTGTTCCAACTTGAACGCCCATCTTGCTCCTTAGCCTACTCCAAGCTCCGGCCCCTTAGGCGTCCTTGCCAGAACCAACGCCCCCTCCTCCTCCATACATACAGACACAGCCTGCCCTGTCTTACCAAAGATCAGGGCAATGTGATGCTGAGGATAGACCTCAACTGTCACATCACCCCCCTAAACAGGAAGAACTCTTGGATTTTCTCAAGACATCGGGCACAATCCCTAGCTGACTGCCATGTGGACTCCTCAATAGGATGACCCACCCAACGTATCAATAATGAATGACGTCCTCGCACCACTTTGGTGTCGAGAATCTCCTCAACTTCATACTCTTTGGCTCCTCCTCCAGCTGGAAATAAAGGAGAAACCCTTTCAGGTGGCTGGCCAAAGAATGGCTTGAGCTGCGATACATGCAACACCGGATGGGCTCTTGACCCTTCTGGGAGCTTCAGCTCAAATGCCACCTCGTTCACCGCCCTCACTACCTGATATGGGCCCAACGCCACTGGCCCCAATTTCCAGCTCCTTACTGGCAAGGCATAGTTCCGAGCATTCACCAAGACCCAATCACCTCTCTTGAAAGCTCTACCTTCAGATCTATGCTGGTCCGCCTTCCTCTTCTGAGCTGCGACCGCCACCACCAAATTCTTCTTCAGGAGCTCCAGGGTGTCCCAGGTATCTCACGACAGCTCATCTGCCGCTGGATTCTGACCTTGCTCCCTGGGCCCCAAACCCTCTGGGTGTTGGCCATGATTTGCGAAAAATGGGGTCATACCCATGGATGAATGCTTATGATTGTTATAAGCAAATTGAGCCAGCTTCACCCAATATACCCAGTCATTCTGCCGCCCTGAGACATAGCACCTCAAATATTGCTCCAATATCTGATTTACTCTCTCAGTTTGGCCGTCTGACTGAGGATGGTATGCTGACGAATGACAAGCCTTGATCTTTAGATTCCCCAACATGTGGAGCCAAAATTTAGATGTAAATTGTGGACCAAGATCTGACACAATCTCTTCAGGCACCCCATGTCTGGAGAAAACCTCATTTACAAAAATCTGTCCTGCCACCTTTGCAGAAATGGTTGACCAACAAGGGAAAAACTCTGCATATTTAGTCAGGCGATCCACCACCACCATCAAGGCATCCATCCCCTGTGACTTGGGCAATCCTGTGATGAAGTCCACACTCACTGAGGACCATGGCCTAGAAGGAATTTGAAGCGGCTTCAATTTCCCCCTGGTGCCACCCGTTGGGCCTTTGCCCTGGTGCAAACCACACAACGCGAAACATACTTCTGCACCGCCACACCCACACCTCTCCACGAATAGTGATGGCGAACAAGATCTAACGTCTTCTCTTGACCGGGATGACCTGCCAGAGGATGGTCGTGATTAGCTGCCATTACCTCTTGTTGCAGACTCTTCACAGGGACCCAAATCCTTCCCTCATGGCATATGATACCACCCCGAGCTGAGAATCCCACATGCCCCCTGCTTGCCTCACCTTCTCCTGTCTCTTCTCTTATCTGTTGGCCCAGCTCACATCTTTGCTGTGCAGTCCGGATTCTTCCTGCCATTCCTTCTCTCCAGCCCTGTATCATTGCAAACAGGTTCTGTGGCAACATCGTGGCTGTATTGAACTTCCTCAACTCCTCATCGGAAAACACCAGTCCAGAATCATGGCTCAATAAATCTGGCAAGATATTTTGTTTTCCCGGCTTGTATTAAATCCGCAGGTCATATTGAACCAACTCTAAGTGCCACCAGGCCTGCCTCTGGTTCATCAGGCGTGGGGACTTATAGTATTCTAAGGCTCAATGGTCCGTTTGGATGACAACTGGGTGCCTGGCATACAATAGGTGGTGTTGCCACTCCCCTAAAGCTGCAACTATTGCCAAAAGTTCCTTATCATAAACTGGATAGTTGGTTTCAGCTGGTGCCATCTTCCGACTGAAGTAACAGACAGGATGTTCAACACCATCCTTACCCTCCTGCAACAATACAGCTCCAAGTGCAAAATTTGATGCGTCAGTCTCTACCACAAATGGTTTGTTTGGGTCAGGGTGTGCCAGAACTGGGGCTGTCAGCAGACTCGTCTTCACTTGCTGAAATGCCCTCTCCTCAGCCTCCCCCCAAATGAACGGCACGTTTCCCATCAGTCTTGTCAACGGCACAGCCCATTGGGCCAGATCCCTAGAAAACCTCCGCATGAAATTCACCACCCCCAAAAAAGCTTCGCACTTCAGTCCTATTCCCAGGAGCCTTCCATTCCCACACCGCCCGCAACTTATCAGGACAGATCGCTATCCCTTCTTGGAGGACCACGTTCCCTAGGAAGGACACTGATTCCTTATTGAGCTCGCACTTGGACGGCTTCAACTTCAAGCCCGCGTTCCTAACCACCTCCAACACACTTCTCACATCCCTCACATGGTCCTGTGCCGATCTGGAAAACACCAGGATGTCATCCATATAAGCAACACAACACCTACCCACTAAGTCCCCCAATACATGATCAATCATGCGCTGGAAAACTGCAGGGGCATTGCGTAGCCCAAATGGCATAACCCTGTACTCGAAGTTTCCCAGATGACATTTGAATGCCATATACCGCTGGTGCTCAGGGCGAACAGGAATTTGATTGAAAGCGTCCACCAAATTCAATTTGGTGAACACCCCACACCCGTAGATCATGGGCAGAATGTTCTCCATGAGTGGCATTGGATAGGGGTCAGGTTCCGTCACCTCATTAAGGCGTCAGAAATCAACACAAGGACGTAACTCCCCCTGACTTGGGAACCAACAGGACTGGCGAAACCACCAGCGACTTGGAAGGCACAATCAAACCCATATCCAGCATCTTATGGACATAATCCTCCAATGCCTCTCGGGCCCATGGATTCAATGGATAGACTGGACAGCCCTTTGGTAACTCAGAGCCTTCCTTGAACCGGAATCCAAATGCAAAATCCCCTGTAGGCGAAAAAGGCGCATCACCTTTAGGCTCAAACACCTCCGCAAAAATCCTGATACTCCCTCGGCAATCCTTCCCCTGGCACACTTGAGGTAATTCCACCCATGTGCTTCACCACCGAACCTTGGGACTGAAACATCCATTCACACGTCCCCTGACCTCTAGGCAACAACAGAACCCTCTCTCTCTTCATATCAAACTGTGGGCAGAAATGGTGCCACCATCTCATCCCCAGCACCACCAAATGTGGCAGGTGAGCTACGGCGTGAAACTCCTCCCTGAATACCTCTGGGCCTTGCCTCAACAGGACCTTGGCCTGCACTCGCCATACCGCCGTTTTTTTGGAGGCGTCTGCCAACGTCACCCATCCATCCTTCTGTAATGACAATCCATGGCTTCTTGCCCACTTCTCCTCAACATAATTTTCCCCAGCTCCGGTGTCAATCAAAAGCTAGAACTTCACCGCAATCCCTTCCTTCATCCCCCACAAGCACATTGATGGGCAAAATCAGATAAGGATAAGATGAAGCAAGCGGTTTATTTTGAGGCACCGGATTCACTGGCTTCTTGTGAAAATTATAAGGAGCCTTCTTATTCTGAGCCTCAGGATCCTGAGCGGTAATCTCGATGGGAATCCCTGTCTCCCGCACCTCAACCATACCCTCAGGATTTCCTTGACTCTTCTTTCCTTCCTCCACATAGCTAAACCCCTTAGAACCATGTATGGGCTCTGAACCTGCCCTTCTTCCACCACTCTGTCCTCGGAATCCCCCTGGGGGTCGCACAAATTCCTGACGGGCCTGTACCAAACTCAACTGTCGCTCTACCTGCAAGGCTAAACATACCTCTTCCTCCAACGTCGCTGCAGGATTCACCGCCGCCATTGCCAATAATAAATCAGCTTGCAAGTTTTGGCGAAACATGCGCGGAAGCTGAGACTCAGGTGCCTTTGCTGCTCTTGCCAATGCGCGGAACATCTGGCCATACTCCTCCACTGACTTCTTCCCTTGACCACACTGCAGTAACGCCGCCCAAGCCGAATCCTGCGCCTCATCTGGACATGCTGCACGGTAAATCCAATCCAGACATTCCTCCACTGATATGGGTAACCCTGACTGCTCTTCCAAAAGTTCTCACACCCAGTTTGACTGCTTTACTGGAAGTGCCAACAGAACCTGACTTAACTGCAAGGCAAACGAATCCTCTCCACCCACTGCCTTTGTCAAACGTCCCTGAAACTGAACCCGGCTAAACGTCTGGTGGATCAGTTCCAAGTCTTCCAATTTTAAAACCGTGGAAATTCTTCCTTTGTCCTTCCCAGGCCCTACCACTTTCCCACCATCCCAGGACACACACTCTAAAACCTGGTATAATTCATAAAACAAAAAGGCGGTGGAGAATATCACCATCAAGAGTGTTGCAGTATGGTTATACCACTTTGGAAACACAACTTCTTCTGGCACCTCTTTTGCTTGCCACCACAACGACAGGAAAGTAAATGAGTTCTGTTTAATGTAACGCACTGGCTCCTTCCAATGAGCCATGAATGAGTTGGGCAACAGGATCCATGTTACAGACCATAGGGCTGACAGGACTCATGATACTACTCTCCTGGTGCGCGCGCTACAGGATTGGACAAGCACCCCTGGAAGACAGTTGCAAGTATACTTAACCCCAGCAACATGCCTTGACTCCAAGACAAGGTATAAAGGGAGGCAATAGCCCTCACAAGCTCACTCTCAAAGTCCAATTCTTGTTGATTTAAGCTAAACATGGCTGCAGTTAGGCAATATCTTTAAAATAAACCCAAATTATAAATATATGAATTTTAGGTTCTTTATTTAATATTTAGTCAAGTTGATAGAAAAACAGAACTGAGGAGCCTCCAGCTTTCAGTTCCTTCCCTATATACACATGTTAAAAGCTAAAATAAGTTATAATATAAGCTTATGATGCCAGCTTGAATGATGTTTGGTGTAAACTTTACAGCAGGATCACGGAATCTTT
This sequence comes from Massospora cicadina, assembly GCA_022478985.1. NCBI lineage: Eukaryota > Fungi > Entomophthoromycota > Entomophthoromycetes > Entomophthorales > Entomophthoraceae > Massospora > Massospora cicadina. Next base: position 152,496 of record JAKSZP010015913.1, on the reverse strand, counting down.
ACTCAATGGTTTCATGCCAGTTCCGATCCTCAATGGTTCCGCGCCAGTTCCATTTTGAATCCCAATCGAACCGCGAAACTCCCAAGCACCCATTTCATTCCATTCTCGATTTGAATCCAAATCGAATCTTGAAACTACCCATTTTACTCATTTTCTGTTTTGTTCCAACTTGGACGCCCATCTTGCTCCTTAGCCTACTCCAAGCTCTGGCCCCTTAGGCGTCCTTGCCAGAACCAACGCCCCTCCTCCTCCATACATACAGACACAGCCTGCCCTGTCTTACCAAAGATCAGGGCAATGTGATGCTGAGGATAGACCTCAACTGTCACACCAAGTGAATCTTTTTTTAGTACTAGATGGTCCCAACCCGAGGGGGGATTCATCGATGTACTCCAAGTGAATCTTGACATGTTGTTAGCGCCACCACCCCACACCTAAGATCACCAGAAACACTAGGTTTGGCATGGCCAAAAATTGATTGCAGAAGCTGAACTGGTGGATTGAAAAAGGTAACGGTTGGTGAATGACATTTGAGGTCTGGGAAGAAGATGAGGCCACCATCACCGAGGGACCCACATCCATCCCCAGTTTCGATTGTTGAGCCAGCTTGACACTCATGAAGTTCCCTGCAGCTCCAGTATTTACCAGGGCCTCAAAGGAAACATGATGCGAGCTGACATTAATCTTCATGGGCAATAGGAAATAAGTGAAGTTCTGTTTATTAGAAGATTTGACCAACTCTTTTGCAACTGAAGAAACAACTGGCTTATTGGTGGTAAGGTCAGAGGCTTTCACTGGGGCGAAGATTGGGAGTACAAGGGCGGGGGAAATGACTTCCTCCATCTGGGCCATAACAGATTCATTTATAGGTGACTCTGTATCAGCCAACTCAGACACAGGGTTTACAACAGGATCGGTACCCAAATCTTCCATTAGTTTGGAGATAGGCGCGTTGTCAGCATCTTCTTTGGGTAACTTGATCATAAAATTCCCTTTCTGATAATAGGTAACATGATGGGGCAAGGTGTTGATGGTGGTTGTGGTGGCACATATTTTATCTACTGATCCTTGGAAGGAGGACCAGACCTCATGATGAGCAGAACCCAAATACAGACCTGATATAAAGACTGCCTGAAGCATATTGATAGAGAGGCCCGACGTGGGGGCCAGTTTACAAAAGGTAGAAATCAAAGAAACCAGGCTGGGGGCTTCGGCCATGGCATAAAAACAGTCTGAATAGGTGGTCTGATCGTGACACAGGGGGTTTCAGGGCAGCTGTCATGACAGCCATCAGTGGGGTGGAGTCTCCTGCCTGTGAGGAAGAGCGCAAAAGACCTCTCACCCAACAGCGAGCATTCCCATCCACAGCGTCTAACAACGCAAGCCCTTGCTGGGCATGGGATAACGCGGAAGTGTTATTAAGTGCAATTGCTGTATGCATTTGCACTTTGGTGAGAGCGTCAAGAACTTGATTGGTGATCTCCCAGGAGGGGACATTTGAACTTCCTTCTGGGCTAGGGGAAGGAGGAGGAGGCGCAGTCCACGCAGCTTGGGTGGATTAAAGAAGATTTCCCAAGGTAGAGAGGATACTTATCCCAAAGTTGGAAAGTGACCAAACAAACAACAAACAGCAAACTACTGATTGCACATTCATTTGGTAAAGGGTAACCACTGCAGCACCCAGTTTGAAGAACAAGGCGGAAGTGGCTGGAAATAATGGTTGGTTGATTATGTCATGGAAATGGCAGAAGAAGTTTAGACCGGCCTGCCAGTTGGGATGCGTAAGCACCCAAAAAGCAAGCCAGAATGCCAGAGGCATTGCCAACTGAATGACTTGATATGGAGCTGGGCATTGGGAAATGAAGAATTGTTGGTACAGCACAATAGTGAGTATGATCCTGACGCTGAACCACAGTGAGCCCACTCCTGACCCAGGGGGCCTTGCTGCAGGGGGTGGGATCACAGAGATAGTTTTGATGAGTTCCTTGGCATATGGGGTCATTTCAACTGGGGACGCAAGGAGATGGATTCTCTCTTGCAATTGGTGGACATAGGGCCACAAGATTCCTGTGTACTGTTGCTGGAAGTTCAAGATAACGGGGTTATAGAACCAAAAATATTAGACTTGCTGAATCCAATTGACATGGAGGGGGCCATAGTGACCATAAGTACTGGTAGAGCCCATCCAGTATATGGGCTGACAGGCCACCAGGGAAACGCCATCAGGGATGCGGTCAGAAGGAGTAATAATAAAAATTGTTTGATTTTTTTGCCAAAATTTTTATTAAAGGAAAAGGAAGAAAATTGACCAACAATTTTCTCAGTGCTATGCAACTGATTAAATAGTGGTCGATTGGGGTAGTGACAAGCCAGGATTGGGACCCTCAATTTTGACCTAACCGGAAAATTATTTGGGAATGGGCGGGTTTGTTCCTTGAGAACTGACATCAAAAAATTTGGCAGCAGGCCAAGTTGCTGTCAGTTCAAACTTGAACATCTGAACTGAAGCTCGGCTACATTTCTGACAGTTGACATGCTGGCATTTGGCCCAACGAGCGATGGGAATCCCCCAAGGCCACCACACTTAGGGGCGGTCCATTTGGTTGGGAATGGGTTTGGGATGCCCAACCTACCCACGCTCAGTTGCTGGGCCATTCGTTCAGTCAGTGGCATCACATCATCCGCAACACCCAAATTGTCAACAGGGGACTTTGAACCCTCATCAGTGCATCCTATGATATAGCCTGCCCGTCAAGGATGATCCCTAACAACTTTAGTAGAGAGGTGATTTGTTCAATCAACCCATTAATTGAATTGGAACCATCGGGCATTCCAGCCAATAGCTCAGTCTTCATGCTTTTCCAGCCATTTGAGATCCGAGCATCAGACAGATTAACAATCAAATTAAATTTAATTAGATTTCAATTTGAAGTTCTTGGTGCAGATTTCGCTGATTCCCTGTAACAGTTCTGCCAAGGTAAGTGTTGGTACTGGGGGTGGGATCTGAAGTGGAAGAGCTGTTACCCAGCGCTTGTCTACTATGTGAGCGAGATCGCCCTGAGTAACAAGGGGTACAGCCGTCCTCTTTGGTGTCTTCTTACTCAGGAATGGGAAAATGGCCCAATCAATGTCCAGATAACGTTCCCCAGGACTTACATCTCAGCAGCGATGGTCTTCCCCATCCTGGCTAGGATTCTGTTGTTGGACATCCTCAAGACCTCAAATGGAAAGAGTCAGAAAACGTGTCCCTAACATTTTCCTCTTGATCCAAGCAAACCAACCATAATTGGCTAGTGACCTGCTTAGGTGATGGAACTTTTTACCCATTATGGCAGGTCACTTCACCAATCAATCAATTCACTAGTTGCAGGTGGCATCACTCGCCTCGCAACTCACTATTCATTCCCAATCAATCAGTGATGAAACCTGACTGATCCCAATGGGTACACCTGATACTTAATCACTATCAGATGCCCCTTATTTCGTCAGCCACTCCGCCCAATGAGATATTAGGTATTCATCTGGATTGATCCCAGATGGATATGACCGGGCGAATATCCCAAAATCCCCTAAACATAGTTCCTCTGAAATTTGGGTCAACCAATTTCCGATTCACTTTACTTTTAAGAAATTTCCACTAGAGATTCCAGGTAATCTAGCAGGCTGGGAATATGGGCAAAAATCCCAACAAATCCCCCCTCTTGACTAGATTTCCAGAGAGAAAAGGACCGGGGCATGAGAACACCGCTTTGGACACCTGGTCAAATACTTCATTGGTAAAAGCGAAGTACACTCATCAATACTCAATGCTGCTCAGGATGACCTTTGGCATACGGCGTTCCTCCTCTTCCTCCTCTTCCTCCTCACTACCACCTACTCAGAGTGTGGTCCCCATGACCTTCTGTCATGCTGGGCTGATTTATTTAATAGTGATGATATTAGTCCCAGGATCCAGTTTTCCCCCCATCAGGGCATATGATCCTCTGTCATATTCAGGATTCTTGGTCTGGCGTCCTGGAATTCCTGATTCTCTCCTCATCCTAGACAGGAGACTCTTGCGATCAATGTTTGTTTCATGGCTTGATTAAGAATACTTATTTCTATTCACCCTCATTATTTCGCTCATAACCTTTTGGCTGTAAGTCATTCTTAATTCTTCCCTCGGAAAGCTTATCACTTTAATTTTGAGATTAATTTCCCTGAAATTGGAGCCTAATGGATTATAGTGTGCATAATGTCAACTTTTATATAAGTCTGACATCCCCCCTCTAGTCCTGCTCATATGTCAAATTCAGAGTCTCACTATCAGCAGCTTCTTAACAGTCTGTCAGATTTGGACCTCCGCCTCTTCCAGCAGATGAGTTGGAATGCTCAACGGAACCTCTTCTATGGTCCTTTCAGGACTCATACAGCTAGTCTGGTGCAAGTGGCTAGTCCTTCTGTCAAATTACTGGAAACAGTAACCAATCCCTCTAAAACCAGGATGGCCATCATTTTGATCAACTCTCAGCTGACTCTTCCTTTGCAGTTGATTCCTGAGTTGGACTTTGAAACCCTCCTAGATTCAGCTCCTTTCACTGATGCTCCAAACATCATTGTTGATACTCCGGAGATCATGCCAGTCGCTCTGTATCATTCATTCTTGGCCGGGTCAGACTTGCTCCCTGAGTTCCTCTTCCAACTTGGTCAATTCTACAAACCCGCTGTACTGGTTTCTGAGCTTTCAATTGGGAACAGCATACACTTTGAGCTCCCCTACACTGAACTCCAGGCCCAAGTCACTGAGGCTTTGACATTAGTGCTGAATTCCTCTTATCTGGACAACCTTCTGGATCAGTATACTGCCGCTTATGCTCTCCGCTTTGCTGGCCAAGTTCTTTGAAGTTGGTCAATGAAGCTTCCAGTCTCACCTGGCTTCCATCGGTCATTCAGCTTTAGCTTCCATAAACCCATAGTCATTGTTTGCAAGATGCAATCTGCTCTTTGCACAACTACCTCTTCTCTGGAGCTTCTCATCGCTATCTTCCATTGATGGCGTTAATCAGGGGCATGATTTGACAACCCCCATCAAGTATTCCTTCTTTACTGCTGGCTCACATGTCCAGTATCCTTGATGAAGCCCATTGGCAGGCGCTCAAGACAAAATTTTCTAGCACCGGTGCCTTATCAGGATTACTCAGGGTTATTCACCAATTGCCTCTTTCTCTATTGCTGTTTTCCTCCCCACTCTGTGGTTTCATGATTTGCATCTTCTGACATATCAATTTCCCTTCCCCTAGTCACGTTTTCTCAGGGCTCAGCATCTGAACAATGAACGTGGTTTTGTGTAGGTCTTGACCTCACAAGTGTCTGATCACATATTGATTTTGATGGGCTATTTCTTCCTACTGCGATCCATCCTCCCTCCCCCAAGAGGTGACATAGGCAGAATCATCTCCATACTGAGGACAACCAATAAAAATAAAAATTATAAAAATATATTGGCTTTTTTATCTATACATTTTAAAAAAATTTTATTTTTATTTTTTTCCCAATATCTTTTATTAATTTTTTATCTTTATTCTCTTTTTTTCTATGGGACTTGACCTTGTTTCAGTTCAGAGGTCCATCCTTTCCCCCAAACTGGGTCCTGGGCACTTAAACCTACCAGTTTTCTATGGTTCAGAGGTCCTTTTTTCAGAATTAACCATCTATATTGGTTCAGAGGTCCTTTTTTCAGACTTGACCTAATCATCAGGACATGACCAATTTAATGGTTCATTGGTCCTTTGGGAACTCTTTTATTTTTTTCTTCAATCCAACGCTTTAGATACTTAGCGTAAACTTGATTTACTACTCTTCCATCCAAGAGATTCTTGATTTAGTAAGCATTGGTTGCCATCTTAGTGATTACTTCAAATGGACCTGACCACAATGCATCCAATTTGTTTCTTCATCTGAAACCATGCATATTGCAATAGGTGACTCTTTCTCCTATTCAATATTCTTCTAATGCCAGTCAATTCTCATCATCCATTGATTTCGATCATATCCTTTTCTTCAAGGTTGTATCGAATGCTTGTGATTGCATATCAATCAGGATACTCATCAGTCAGTTCAAGTATTGTTTAGTACTCATTCCCAATGTAGGTTCTACTACCAAATATAATATTGGCGGCAACGCGGCCTTCCTCCCATATAGTAATTCAAATGGCATTTTTCTCAAAACCGTATGATGACTAATGTTGTAGGTGAACATCACTGAGCTCAGGTACATTCCCCACGCAGAAGTTCTCCCTGCGACTAGCTTCCTCAGCGTTGTGGCCAGTGTCCCATTGACCCATTCTACCAATCCGTTCATCTCCAGCCGGTATGGTACTGACATGACTCCTAAGATCCCCATTATTTTGTTTAGCCTCAGGATCATGTGAGATGTGAAGTTGGTCCCATTATCACTCAGTAGGACTTGCGGACACCCATGTCAGTATACTACTTGATCCAAGATGAATCTTGCAGTACTGGTAGCATCAACTCTGGTTAGGGCTTTCATTTTGACCCATTTTGTCAGATGGTCGATGGCTACTATGATATACTTGACTCCTCCTGTGCTCATTGCCAGCAGTCCCATCATGTCGATGGACACTGTGTGCCAGGCAAATTCAGGATGGACTAGTCAGTATCCAGTTGTATTTTTGTATGGTTTATGCAGCTGGCATTCCACGCAACAAGCCAGATGATCCGCGACATCATAGTTAATTAATTACCAGTAATAATACTGGCAAATATGGTTGTTTGTTTTTCTTAGGCCTCCATGCCCAACAACCTTGTGAGCTGCTTGTACTATTGCTGCTCTTTCTGACAGTTTTGGGAATAATAGCTGCTTCCCGTTTATCATCTTAAATACTTGTCCATCCATAGTCTCAGTGTTTTCCATCACTTTCTGAAGCGCACCTTAGATTTTTCAAGGCTTGTCCTCAATTCTTCCTTTGACCATTCTCTGGAATAGCTCATCCACCTGTGGGTATACCAACTGGACCATTGGTAACTGCAATAAGCCATCCATGTTCTGGCGAGAAGCCCCCACTTGGTGGACTATCTCATAATCATAAGCCTGAAGCTTAAGTGCTCATTGGGCCAGTCATCCTTCCAGTTCCCATAGATTGTGCAGCCAATGCAGCAAAGAGTGGTCCGTCACCACCTTAAAGTGCATTCTGTGAACATACACCTGAAACTGCTTACATGCATAAATGACTGCAAGGTATTCACACTCAGTCATGGTGTAGTTCCCCTCAGCGGCTGAGAGTGTTCAGCTCACATACACCACCAGATGTTCATCCCCAAGTTCATCTACTTGGCTCAGTATGGCAATCGCCATCAATGAAGCATTGATTTGAATGATAAACTCCCAATCGAAATTTGGATATTTCAGAATTGGCAAATTTATCTGATACTGGTGTAACTCATCGAAGGAGTACTGGGTCTCTTCATTCCATATGAGTAGTTTGAGCACCTCCTCCTTCTGCCCTTCCAGCAGATCTGCGAGCTGCTCCCATTCAACCAATAGGTTAATGCTTCTGGCCACCCCAGCCAATAATCCTATTTATTGAGATACCCAAAATTGTGAAATCATCTAAATTTGGCCTAATTGGCAGATTTCCCCATTATTGACCTTGTAATTCACTTCATGTGTATCCCAATTCCTGGTCGTTTTTGGGCGAACATTCTCCAATACTTTTCAATAACATAAGCTTGCAATGGTTCTTTTTTGTAATTTTTGATGATTGATTCCTATGTATGTTTGTGCGCCAAATCCAAAAATGACCTTAGTTTTTTTCCATCACGTCAGAATTTTTTGCAAATTGCAAATTGCCAAATGTAGTATATGTCAAAAAATATCACAAATATGAGACTTAATGACATAGTGAAATAGGTTTGTTTTGTATAAAATGTATTATTTTGTGGCTTATAATAGACCTAGTATAATAGAATATAGAAATAGAAATAAAAAACTCACAATTTTAGTCGTTGTGTCGACAGCTTTTTGGACCAGCCATGCTCTGTTTCAGGATTTTCCATTCATGTGCTCTTCTGGGATCATCTTGGTGCAACATCCAGCAATAGTCCGCCATCATTGTAGTATTCCATCTTCCTTGGTAATGATTTTCTATTTCTTTGATGTCCTGATGAAATCTCTCACCCATGTCTTCACTAACAGCACCCAGATTCTCAGGAAAGTAGTCCAAATGTGAATGTAGGGAATGAACCTTCAAACCCATGGAACAGCCTAAATTTTGGTACTTCTGCAGCATAGTCTCAACAATAGACTTGAAATTTGGATTCTTCTTATTGCCCATAAACTTGGTTACTACATCTTTAAAGGCGACCCAGGCTTCTTTTTCAGAAACTTTCATTTCTTTTTCAGAATTTCCATCTTTGCAAAGTTTTCTAATGTCCAGACCCATAAAGACACCCTCTTTTAGTTTTGCAGTTGACAAGGCTGGAAATTTGTTAAAAATGTAATGGAAACATTTACCATCTTTTGGTAAGGCTTTCACAAATTGCTATATCAAGCCTAATTTAATATGTAGAGGTGGAAGGAGAACTTTTGTCGACTTGATGAGAGGTTTTTAGAGCACATTTTTTACTCCAGGTTCCAATGAAGCTCATTGTGGAAAAATTTTCTATTTCCATTGATTTTCCTTGTCTCTGCTATCCCACTCATATAAAAAACAAGGAAACTTTGTGTACCCACCTTGCTGTCCAAAGATCATTGATATTACTTTGAGATCACCACACATGATCCACTTATGATTGTCATACTTAATTTTCTGAAAAACAAATTTTATATTGTCATACCGTTCTTTTAAGTGTACAGAATGCCCTATGGGTATTGACGCATACCTGTTTCCATTGTGAAGCAGGACAACTTTAAGGCTTCGTTTTGATGAATTGATGAATAGTCTCCAATCAGTGCTTTCATACGAAATGTTGAATGTCTTAAACAGTCCAAACACATCATTGCAGAATACTAAGTTTCCTTCTTCCGAAAAGTATGGAATAAAATCTTTTTCTCTGTACCTGAACCATGAAAACAAAGCGCCAGCTGCAATAAAATTCTTATCTTTAAGCCATGAATCAAGCAATTCTGAAGCCTCTTTGGTCAGATGTAAGTCGCAAATCAAATCATTCAGTTCAGTTTGTGTAAAGGGTTGTGGAGCAGAATTTACAGGTTCATACTCCCCTTCATTATCTTCAGTTTCTTCACTTGATTCAAATCTCTGAACCATCAACTTCAGGTAAATGTTCTGGTTGCATAGGAACTGGTACATCTGGACCATGAGGGACGGGATGTAAAGCTGATGGCTGATTTGGATAGACAATGTTCTTTTTATTCTTTACATTGAAACCATGAACACTGGTTGAAAAAAAGTAACAATCATCACTATGATTTTGTGGCTCTCGCCAGACCATCAGAATGCCAAATCTGAAATCATGTTGTTCACCCTTTGACCACCATCTCAGTCCTTCAACACACGTATAGCAAACATAGTGGGGTGCCCAAGTTTTGTCTTGATCTCCTAATTTTTACACTGAAATATGCAAGATACACTTGCCGCATGAATGATGTTATATGTCTTTTTTGCCTTGACACCATTAACTCACCACAAATGTAACAAAAGGAATCTGCAGACTTTTTACAGCCTCTTAACGCCATTTTAAACACTGTATGTTTTCTTTTTAGCCTATATCCGCTGACACAAACACTTTTGATTGTGGAGGATACGTACCAACAGTAGCTCCAACACTGACAGTTGAGATGTACAACACATTTAATGACAAAAGTGCTGCCATCTGTCAGCTTATGATGTCAACGATTTGTTTACATCATAAACTGATAGATGGCAGCATTTCCTATGTATTTAAATCTATCAGTACGCCTTATATTTGTGATTTTTTTTGATATATAACACATTTGGCTGGTTCAAAAACATGTCGACACAATGACTAAAATTGTGAGTTTTTTATTTTCTAAATTTCTATATTCTATTATATTATGTCTATTATAAGCCACAAAATAATACATTTTATATGAAACAAACCTGTTTCACTCTGTCATTAAGTCTACTATTTGTGATATTTTTTGACATATACTACATTTGGAAACTGCGATTTGAAAAAAATTCTGATGTGATGGAAAGAAACTAAGGACATTTTTGGATTCAGCGCACAAACATACATAGGAATCAATCATCAAAACTTGAAAAACATGACGCAACCAAAAAATGCAGGCCTGTGTAATTTGATCATCTCCTCTTGCTGGCCTTCTGACAGATCAGCGACTTACTCTTAATCAACCAATAGGTTGATACTTTCAGCTACCCTAGCCAATATTTCATCTCATCGAGGGTGGAATTTCCTCCATTTGGCTGTCAGGATTTCTTGTCTTTTCTTTGGTCTGAAACTCTTAGACCATAAAACGATATTTTATACACTTTTTGTATTTTTCTTTTTGCAATGGGACTTGCGACCTACAAAAAGGCTCAGAGGTCCTTCTTTTTCCCTTCATCCTAAATGGGTCCTGGGTACTTAAACCTACCAGTTATCATGGTTCAAAATCTTATTCTCTTAAGATTTAACCAACCATTTGGTTCAGTGGTCCTCTTCTAGGACTTGACCAAAATCTCAGGACATAACCACTTAATGGTTCAGAGGTCCGCTGGGAACATTGTAATTATTTTCTCTTAGGCTCAATACTACTGATTAGTATTGACCTTTCTCCCTATATGACCAGCAGCGCTGTCCCCTCATGTATAGGCCATACTTGCCGACTTTGGGCAGTTCTCCTGAATTAGGTCTTTAATCCCAACTGGAAATTCGTCCAACAGGCCCTGTTTCATCTCTTACTCACCAACTGATGCTTTTGGATCTTTGTATCTCATCAGCCAACAGTTTTGTCCGATTGTCCAGCTCATTTTTTTCTCCTGAAAACGATTTTCAGCCTTAATGGCTATCCTTAATTACACAAGTTGTTCTGTCCTCACTAGCTTCATCCAATTTCACTTAATTGATGAACTTGTCTCCAGCAACTTCTGACCAGTGATTGAGTTTTATTAAGTCAAATGATTTCCTGCACTATCTTGGATCAATCATTTCCTATTTTGACTTCATCTCTTCATTGGTATAGCAATCCAATTCTCTGGATTAATTACTACTTATTTTTTCCAATGCCTCATCTAACCACTCTCTCCTCAGGACTATTTAAAGCAGATCCAATTTCAACCTGAGTTGATCCTGCTGTTTCTTGGAACTATTTCCAGCGGGCCCAATTCCAACTTAAGTTGGCCCTACTGATACTCTTCATATCAAGTAGATGTCTGGTGGAACTGGTTTCCTTGCAGCACTAGATAGTTCATATCTAGGCTGCAAGTCCTTATCCCTGAACTTGAGTATCTTCAATTTGTTTCACTCAGAGCTCCACTGCTGAGCTGGGTGAACTCCACTGAACGTGATCCTCTTCACGTACTATCTTTGTTACTTCCTTCAGTAACATATTTCCAAAATTGGAAACATCTTCTTTGTACGACATTATTAAGAGATTCTTTACTCAACTACCCCCTGTAGTGAGCACCAACTTGTAAAAATTTACTCTAAGTTGATTATCAGTCGTCAACCCAGTAACCTTTTTACTGCACAGGTTCAGTTTCCTTATGCACCTCACATTGTATAGAATGTATTATCTGATAATAGTATGGAGACTATTATCCATAGTTGAGTTTGAACTATTATTAAGCCCAACGCTTAAGCCAGTACCTCCAATTAAATACTCCAAGTCATACTCATAGGGATTTGTTCCCTGTATTACTGTCCACCCAATCTTCGTCAAGATCTCCTGATGACAGTCTCTTTTGGCCCAACACACACTCAGCAGCTATCCCTTATTGTGGTTCCCTTCATCTCTAGATCCCCGCTCAGATCTCTACTCTTCTCTCTGAGAGTCTTCCAATTATTGCCTTCTGAGATAATATCCTTGAGATGGAACTTCACACTGGATGCTGATAGTCTAACTATACACCAGATTGACAATATTACTAATACTAATAATAATATTGGCAATTATACTTTTGGTAATGATAATGTTTTTATTATAGTGAATCCTAGGGGAATTATATAGTAGGAGATTTGGCTGTCTAACCCTCAGTTGACACCTCTTCGATGAAATGGCAGCCATTGCCATTGAATCACCCTTCCTCATCTCAGCAGCGATGGTCTTCCCCATCCTAGCTAGGATTCCATCATTGGACATCCCCAAGACCTCAAATTGAAAGAGTCAGAAAACGTGTCCCTAACATTTTCCTCTCAATCCAAGTAAATCAACCATAATTTGCTAGTGACCTGATTAGTTAATGGGACTTTTTACCCATTATGGCAGGTCACTTCACCAACTAATCGATTCTCTAGTTGCAGGTGGCATCAATCGCCTCACAACTCACTATTTATTCCCAATCAGTCGGTGATGAAACCCAACTGATCCCATTCAGTACACCTGATAGTTAATCACTATCAGATGCCCCTATTTCGTTGGCAACTCTGCCCTATGAGATCTTAAGCATTCATCTGGATCAATCCTCAATGGATACGGCCAGGCGAATATCCCAAAATCCCCCAAACATAGTTCCTCTAAAATTTGGGCCAACCAATTTTCAATTCACTTTGATTTTAGGGAATTTTCCCCTAGCAACACCAGGTAATCTAGCAGGCTAGGAATATGGGCAAAAATCCCAACACCTGAATTATCAGAATGCTACATGTGGAGGATAAACTAAAGCTATTCTTATTTCTCTTCCTTTTGATCCCCCTTATAAAGTATTATATTTATCTTTAGGTTATCCCATATTAAATGAACTAATATAGGTATTAGACCCCCTATAAAACCAGAATTTAGACTGAATAATCTGTTCATATATCAGTTTAACTTTGGTCACATGTTGGATGTCCAATGGCTTACACATCAGATATCTTCTGACTCACATTTCATATTCCTGATAACTTAAATAATGAGTACACATTGACCTATATGTCAGATTACCAATAACTTATATATCAGATGAACTAATAGGATACATAATGATAATCAAGTTTTCTGATAGTTTTAATTACATCTAAGTATAAAGATATTTGGATCTAAACATATTTATGTATATAATATAATCACCATGTCAAACTACTGTTGGGTCAGAGGGAGTGTTAAACCTCTCATCATTTATTTTGGAGACCAGGAGACCCATGTCCCTGGGTGATGGATAATGATTTTTACTTCTCTTTAAACTAGAAGTCTTTAATCAAGACAAGTTCCTTTAGTGGTAAATCCAAAAGATTTTTTTGGTACTTAAATAACTAGAGTAGGCCAAATCAAGAATGGAAAAAAGAGAGTAAACTTTATTATCTTAGAAACAGGATTTTGTGTTGGGTTTTTTCCCATATTACCCAACTTCATTAATTATAATTAATCTGCTGTTCCACTATGGAATTCATCCCACTAGTGGATAATAGAGTTAATGATTTTCTATATAATAAATATTGTTCAAGGTATTTAAGAAAATATTTATTGATCTGCCATAGTACAATCTGCCAGATTGATAGGTGTTTTGTTGGGGATGATCCTGTCAAGGAAACTGGAGCGCAGGAGGTCTCTGGAGGGAAAGACACAGGTCAAAGGTGATACAACAAGGCCAAGTGACCCAACAAAACAAAGAGACATCATAAACGGTCAGTATTATGTTCCATATAAATCTTTGGTGCAAAACGCACACCAAACTGGTCACAACCATCAGGGACAAGAGGCCCTGGGAGCTGGGAAGGGCGGCATAAGATCCAAGGCAAAGGCCAGAAAAATAGGAGGAGGAGCTGGCAGAATAGGTGGTGGAGTGGGTGGAGGGTTTCACGTGCAGCAGGGGGTGTAAACTAGAACGGAAAACAAACTCCAGCCATCACAGATCTTCAGAGAATTATATTTTTTTGTTCAAAGAAACAAAAATTATACAGGAAATTGGCTCAAAAATTTCTAAACTTTATTAGGGTGATCTAAATCTCTGAGAAAAGCAAAGCCTTTCTCATCTTGTGACTTAATTTATAGGGTGTTGCTTCACGAATTACTCAGTGGTTGTTTGAATCTGATATGAGTTACAAATTCGTCATTTTTCAACAAAATTAAATTTTTTGAATTTGGCCAGATTTTGTAACCACATATCTTGTGATTTTCTGGGTGTTAAGTTCAATTCCCGCCTGGGCGTTTGCCTCAAATAAGCCATTTTCCTCAGCCTTGGCTGGCAAAGCCAAAAGCCATTTTTTGTCAATGACCAAGATAGATCATTGGTAACCTTAGGGTTCTGGTCTCTTCCCCAAGGGCTTGTTTGACTTGGGTTTAGAAGGGTGGTTAATTCCAGGGAATATGTCACTAGCTTTGACATCACCATCCACTCTCAGACGCAGTTCTACACCACCTGAGGGGACATTGGCCAAGGCAAAGTTCTTGTGGGGAGTGGGTAGCTTCATGGCAGCTAAAGAGGCTTGGGTGGCAGTCCTGCGGCATCTGGGAATCTAGAGTAGAAGTCATGAATTAGGTCCTGAGCATTGGTCATGTCCTGATAAGATACCCAGCTGTTTTCTGTATCATCATATCCTTTCAGAACACCAAGTATTGCAGGAGGCGTCAGGATAGGAGAGAAGCAAGAATGGCATCAAGCTTATATTGGGGTTCAAAATCTACTATCATGGGATCTGGGTGAGGTGGCATGGAACCATTGAAGGGGGTCAGGAGGCATTCATGTAAGGTGCTGAACACTTTTATTGAGGGGGGTAAGTCAACCTGGTAGACTGATAAGCCAACTTACTTGAGGACCTTGAAGGGCCCAACAAACTTGGGACCCAACTTGCGGCAGGGTTGCTTCAGGTGCAGATTCTTGGCGTTGACCATGACCAAGTCACCAGGCTTATACTCTTGTCCTTCATGGCGCTTTTTATCAGCATATGCTTTGTAGATCCTCACAGCATCAACGATATGGTCCTTCACTGCCTGATGTATGTCACTGAGCTCTTTAGTGCGCTCATTGGCAGCGATGGAGGTGGACTCAATCTGAAGACTTAGGCTGAAACTGGGGTAGTAACCATAGTTTGAAAAGAAGGGGGAAGTGCCTGTGGAGGCATGGGTAAGGTTATTATAAGCGAATTGCACCAGTGGGAGGTGAGAGGACCAATTGTTCTGTTCAGTATTAGAATGACTATGTAAGAATTGCTTCAAACCTTGGTCCACCCTCTCCGTCTGTCCATCTGATTGGGGGTGGAAGGCTGTGGAACGGCAGGGGCGGATGCTGAGGATGGAAAGCAGGGCTTCCCAAAACTGAGACGTGAATTGTGGGCCCCAATCACTGATACTCTCCTTGGGGAGACCATGTAAGCAAAAGATGTGATCTACAAAGATGCAGGCTGTCTCAACTGAAGTAATGGTGGTGTTTTAGGGGTTAAGTGGTCCATCTTTGTGAAAAAGTCCACCACAACCATTACTGCATCATAACCCTGGGACAAGGGAAGTTCCACAATAAAATCGACAGACACTGATGTCCAAGGGCCCTCAGCAGCTTGGAGGGAAACAAGTAATCCATCACTCTTCAGGCGGCTTGGCTTTTACCAGTTGCACATCAAGCAGGACTTTGTGAATTTTGCCACATCGGTGGCAATACCTTTTCAACTGTAGGAGCGGCGTACTAACTATAGCGTCTTGTCCTTGCCAGGGTGGACAGCAGTTGGAGGGTCATGAGCTTCACGGATCACTTCCTCACGCAGAGGTCCAGGAAGTACCCACCACTTGCCCTGATGGGGGATGACCTCATCCATCAACTGGTAGCCTTTGTCCAGAGATTCGCCATTTCTATGGCAGGCCTGCTTAATCTTATCATAGTCATCTGACAGAGGTTAGGAAATCCTAACACGGGAAGGGGTGTCAGCGTCACCTTCCAAAGGTTCCATCATAAGCAGAGTGGGGGGTTGGACAGTGGGCTCTCCTTCACCTGTTCTAGCTTAATCAAAACCTGGGTATTGTGGGCGTCAACTAATGCTGGGTCAGGTGCTAGGGAGAGTTTTGGGATAGAGCATCATGTAACATGTTCTGGGTGCCTTAATGAAGTCATATTTGAAGTCAAACACTGACAGGATTTCTAACCACCGCGACTAGCGAGGGGATAGCTTCTGGGGGGGCGCAGTAGTACATAAATGCCTTGTGGTCAGTACGGACAGTAAATGGCCACTTAGACCCATGCAAATGGTGGCGTCAGTGTTTTACTGCCTCCACAACTGCAAGGAGTTCCATAACATATATTGCATAGTTGAGCTGCGCCAGGGTCTTTTCTTAGAAAAGTAAGCAACAGGACGTTCCACTCCATCCTCCCCCTCTTGTAGCAGAGCAGCTCCCACCGCAAAGTTGGAAGCATCAGTGGCGACAATAAAGGGGCGGCTGGGGTCTGCATGTACCAACACTGGTCTGGACAATAGTATGGACTTGACTGCGTGGAATGCAGCGTTGCATTCATTGGTCTAACTAAAAACCTTCTTCCCTGAAGCGGTGTAGAGAGGGGCGGCAACTTCTGAGATCTGGGGGTGAACTTATTGAAAAAGTTACATGTCCCAAGGAAGTTGCGTAACTCTGTGAGAGATGAGGGGGTAACCTAATCATGTATGGCTGCTTCCTTATCTGGGGCAATTATGTGACCATGGGAGAAGATAGTGTTTCTTAAGAACTCGACCTTGGGTTGGAAGAACTCACAATTGCTTGCCTTAATTGTAAGGTTTGCCTGTGAAAGTCTCTACATGACAGAAACAATTGTGGCGGGCATGAGATTCTGTATCTGGTGAAATGACTAGTATGTCATTTATGTATGCAATCGCGCAAGTACCCATAAGGTCTCCCAAGGCAGCATCAATGAGCCTCTGAAAGCAGTTGGTAGCGTTCTTCAAACCAAACGGCATAACCCTGAACTGGTAGATACCTTTCTGAGTGCGAAAAGAAGTCAACCACTCCTGGCCTTCTTTAATAAAGATCTGGTTGAAAGCGTTGAGACAGTCAAGCTTGCTGAACACCCTAGCCTTCTCCACGTAGCGGGAAATCTGTTGCTCCAGAGGGAGCGGATGGGGGTCAGGCACTTTTACATTGTTTAAATTGCCATAATTAACTCAGGGACGAAGTGAGCCATCATACTTCTCTACAAACAGGAGGGGGAGCACACAGGTGAGGATTTCTTAAAAATTTTGACCTTAGAGAGCATGTCGTCTACTCAAGCGTCCAAGGCAGCCTCCTCCCTCAGGGACAAGGGGTAAATTGGAGAGGATATCTTGACGAGATCCACAGTCAACTTAAAATCAAAGTCAAACTTGGTGTGCTCAGAGAGTGGGCGGGACTTTATGGGATCAAACAGATCAGCATATCTATGGATGCATTCTGGCAGAGTAAGTGTTAGGGTCAGAGCATCATTAGATTGAATAGAGGCTAGGCCCACCTTAGGAGAGGGGCCCCGCCTTCTGGGGAGCACCATGGCGCTCTCATCTAAGCAAGGTATGATAACCGTGACTACACCAGGAAATTGTGCATGCATGGTAGAGTCTAGGAGGTTAGTGGCGATGCCAAATTGGCGCCACCAGCCAACCACTAAAATAACAGGGCATATGAGGTTCTTTATCGAGGAGAAGCTCTCAACAAAGTAATTATCACCTGCAATGAAAGGGACAGGTGTTAACACAAGGTAACTTGGAATGGTTTGAGATGCACCACCCTTCACAAGCTGATAACTCCCAGGGGTAGCTCCAGGGCCTCTGCCAACTCTTGGCGGATGAAGTTTTCAGTTGCACCAGTGTTCACCAAAGCGATTGCTTAAAAGATCTTCCCTGCAGAAGAAAGGTAGCCATGAACAAGAAGTAATCAGAGGAGGGTTTATTTCCCTCGGAGCCAAGGGATAACAGGATGGCTCCAAGCCCAGAGGGCGGAGTAAGTGGAGTATCCCTAAAAATTTTCTTGTATGACTTATCATTGCCAAAAAGTTGTCCACGGGACTTAAATGGTGTGGGGTAGCTTAATGCTCTATGTTCGTTGTGATGAAGGTCTTTATCACATGAGACTACACCAGTAAGGACAGCTAAGCTTTTGGTGGGGTCAGCCACGGCTATCTCTTCTTCAATCATCTTCTCATGGATCTCTATTCATTTCTGGATGGAGTCCTACACAAGAGGTGACTCTAAAGTGATAGCAAAGAGTTGTTCAACTGGGCCAACTGGGATGACAGGTTGGGCAGAAGGCATAGGTTCCAAAATGGCAACGGCGGGTCCATAACCTGAAGGAAGTGAATACTCTGAATCAAATGGGTTAGACTTACTAACCCCATCTACTTTTGAGGAAAAAATGAGGGGTACTCCATGGAGCGTGGCGGTGTAGGGCCAGTAATGAGGAGACCCCACCTATGACGGAGGTTTCAGTCTCACCTTCCACTGAGATTACTGCTGGTTCCAAGAGGTACTGGGAGAGTACGGAATTAGGACCTCTAAAATCAGGTTGGAAGTGTCCATAACGGCTAGTGTCTCAGCTGGATATGTCACCACTGGATCAGAAACATGCTTATGCCCCACAGTGATGGAGTCATCAAGTTCTAGGATATGGAGTTCAGCGTTACATTTAGGCTTGGTGGCACAGAGGCTGATAGACAACAAGGATGCAAGGATGGAGCATGTCCCAAATAAGGAGGGGGATGGGTTATCCCATATGCCAAGGGAAGTGCCAGTATTATCTAGGGACTCGCGGAGAGGGCCATATTCAAGTGTTCAAGAGATTCCAACTTTGATGCTCGCTCTTAGACAGGCACAAGTATTGAGATGTAGTGAGGTCTCATTGGGACAAGTGTACAAAGGAGCTATAGTCCTCAAAGGTAGCAGGGGGATACTAGTAGGGCTTGACAAAGGTTTTTAATGCTGGGAGAGATTCCAGGAAGGATCTATTATTCTCACCTGAGGAGAGTAACCATTGTTGAGCTCCCTCTAAAATCTCACAGAGCAGCAGCTGGAGGAGTAGGACGTCATCTAAGTCCTTGCCTTGAGACTTCTGGTGGGCCCTAAGGCTGGACAACGTGCTTAAGATCTCATTTTTAAACTTGAAATCACGTGAAAAGTGGAGAGTGAGACTGGTAGTGGCAGGTATTGCACACTTTATGAGCATCTTGAGCGAGGGGAGCAGCGCAACACCCTTGGCACACCATTTGAGGAAGGTAACAACCAAGGCTAGAAGGGATACAAAAGTACCAGCCCAGTGGACCGCTTCAACGGGTGACAACTCTGAGAGGATTGGGCTAACTCTAGCCACCCAACAGTAGAGGAAACTCACAAAAAATTCCAGGCTTTTTTCAGATATTGTCAGGGAAACTGGAGCGCAAGAGGTCTCTGGAGGGAAAGACACAGGCCAAAGGTGATATAACAAGGCCAAGTGACTTAACAAAACGAAGAGACATCATAAATGGTCAGTATTGTGTTTCCATATAAATTTTTGGAGAAAAACGCATACCAAACTGATTACAACAATAAGGGACAGGAGGCTCTGGGAGCTGGGAAGGGCGGCATAAGATCCAAGGCAAAGGCCAGAAAAATAGGAGGAAGAGCTGGCAGAATAGGTGGTGGAGTGGGTGGAGGGCTCACGTGCAGCAGGGGGTGTAAACCAGAACGGAAAACAAACTTCAGCCATCACAGATCTTCAGAGAATTATATTTTTTTGTTCAAAGAAACAAAAATTATACAGGAAATTGGCTCAAAAATTTCTAGACTTTATTAGGGTGATTTAAATCTCTGAGAAAAGCAAAGCCTTTCTCATCTTGTGACTTAATTTATAGGGTGTTGCTTCACGAATATTTCAGTGGTTGTTTGAATCTGATATGAGTTACAAATTTGTCATTTTTCAACAAAATTAAAATTCTTGAATTTGGCCAGATTTCATAACCTCATATCTTGTACTTTTCTGGGTGTTAAGTTCAATTCCCGCCTGGGCTTTTGACTCAAATAAGCCGTTTCCTCAGACCTGTCTGGCAAAGCAAAAACCCATTTTTTGTCAATGACCAAGATAGGTCATTGGTGACCCTTAAGGGTTCTGGTCTCTTCCCCAAGGGCTTGTTTGACTTGGGTTTAGAAGGGTGGTTAATTCCAGGAAATATATCACTAACTGTAACAGATCCCTAACAATAAACAAGTGATTAGGGAGTCAATTTCATTATCTATAAAAAAAGGACTTGTGGGAGTCAATTGTGTTTACTTGTTAATCAACTAAAGAGTTTTTGCGTTGTTGGCAAGTAATGCCACCTGTTATAGAGCAACTTTTGAGCTAACCTTTTCTAAATTGCACTATGCTGTTTATGGGTAAATTCTCATTACCTAAGCAGGTTGTTACCAGATAAAGGTAAATTAAATGGAGCTGAGCAAAATTGTGACACATTTTTCAGTTTAACCAGAAGAGGTCACAGTTGAGTAGGGGATTGAACCTGATTAATTTGATGCTAAAGATCATCTTTTTGCACAACCCTGGAGGGTTAATTAATCAGTGATGGCCGCTGTTCCTAATTAGGGTGCTAACTGAAGATCTATGTATTGAATTATCTAAATATTCCCCTTGATTTTTATGGTAAAGCAGATAAAATGGGATTTTAAAATACTTTTTGATCAGAATGTTTTTTCTCTTGTGATTAGAATTGTTGAGGGACAAGAAGATCCCTTGTTTTTGTTATTGGTATCTCAGCAGGCTCAGTATGATGAGAAAGAAAAAAAACCACTGAATCTAACACTAGGTTAATTTCCACAGAAGAAAGAACATCTGAATTTTATTTCAGGTTAAGTTCTACCAGACAGAATAGGGAAGAAGTCCCTACCATTTTTGAAAAAGTCAATATTAGGACAAACATCAGGTTGGCGTTGGACCTAATCACTATCTTGGCTATCATCTCAACTAGAATAGACTCTTCATACTACTATTGCAAGTTATACTAACAAAAAGTTAACAAAGCACATACATGGAACCTGTACAGTTTAACAAAGGAGATGAAGCACGTACTATTCATATTGAGGAACCAAAAACTCTGAATTTTATCAATTGGAACTCCGTTAAGGTTTCAAGCTCCCAAAGTTTTAACAATATGGGGGATTGGGAGTTATTCTCAGGTAAATCTCCAAGCGTTTCCAAGATAAGATATATACTCATTACCAAGTGAGGATTCTGTGACATTCTGGTCACTTCTGTAGAGCATGATTTGATTGCTGCATAGATCAGGTTTGGACCCTAATATTGGGGGTTTTGGCTAAGTAAAAGTAATTAGCACAAGTCAGGGCTGAACTCCAATATCAGGAGGCCTTAAATTTTAGTTGCAGATATCACAACGATATTTTTACTATAGCTTCATATTGGGTTCAAATCCCATCATCAGAAACACACAATTTTTAATTTTTAGAGGATCCTGAAAACTTTCACCTCTAGATCTTGGCGCAGAGAGGGATATGGCTGGAGGTAAAGACTTTGTACTTAACTTTTCACATTTTCATGAGTGACCTATAAAATTGAGTGTTTATTACCTTTTATATAAATAACTTTTAGGACTTGATCAGTTAAATCCCAATTTTTTGCAACCACAAAGTTGAGGATGGTAAAAAATGACCGGATCATTCAGTTGAAGGTATGTAGGGTATCATGCCTATCACTGAACCGATTATGTCTAGTAGTGATAGCAGACAAGTTCTCAGAATCCAGAGCCTGAAGCCAGATAATCAATTGACAATCTCTCTCATATTAACTATAGGGGCTTCTGGTAAAGCTTGATCCAACATGGCCTGCACTTTAGAAGGCAGCTGTTGGATTACTTCCATACAAAGCTTTGAAAGGGAAACGTGTTTATAAGCTGATGATAATTATTCTGTAGGTCAGAATTGCACTAGTCAAATATTGGTGCCAATGCAGAGGGTCAGTTGCGGCCATTTTCTGGAGGATTGAGGTTAAAGTACTGTTTACAAGCTATACCATTCCATTTGTTGCAGGATGATAAGGAGTGGAAAATGCCTGAGAGGATCACATTAGTTATGGCTAAACTATCACCAGCAACAATAAAAATTCTGACCATTCTTGGAGAAAATTGTGTTGGGTCACCTGTTGCAGCTGGTTTAACCAAACATCAGCCATGTTATACTTATCTATTAACTATACTTCATTAATACTTAAAAGGAGGATTTGACGTCATAGAAAGACCTAAGCGCATGGCCCTCAATGTCATAAGGTGTCGCCAAAGTTGTATTAAATTACTTTTAGTAATTTCATCCTGGCGCTGTGGATCTACAGATATGACTGTTCAAATTTAATAACTCTCTGGTGAAATCTATCTCCTTATTCTAATACTTACGTTGGTTTTTGCCTCAGCGGATTAGATATGTTCCTGCTATCTCTATCACTATTTAAAATATGATCCCTTCACACCGGTGTAAAATATTTGGCAGAAAATTTAATGTTTATTATGGCCATTTACCAGAATCTTACTTGAAGTTGAGTGGTTAAATAAAAATGAAATTACCATGAGCTTTTTGTGGTTTTCTTTCTCATCATCAATCTGATAAATTATCCCTCTAGTTTACCATTGTTAAGCGCAGCTTTGTATACAGAAAAAGGCACCAATAAGAATTCTAGGTGGAGAATTATATCTTGGCGAAGTCCCAAAAGTACAGGATACTTTTTTCTTAAGTATTTGAACAACAATTTCAGCAAAAAAAGACCCTTCACATGAGCTACAAAGCCAGTGTCAGTATTAAATATTACCCTGTACTTCTGAATATCTTATAGTTAAGTATCCCTTTTGTTAGACAAATTGTCCCTTTTTGTTAGGTTCAACAAGGTCACTGTTTTCTTACAGCGTCTTATAAAGTTATTAAGTGAATACTTGTGCACCAATATCAACGCCTTAGTTCCAGTTTTGACATTATGGTGCTCGCTACAGGGGGCACTTTATTCATAAAACTAGTTTAAATGATAAGTCTGTAGGAGGTCTGGTTTGCCACTATCCTTGGGGCAAAGTATTCATATGATCCCATGGACGAAGACAATCCTGTGACTGACCATTTCCAAGTGAGTGATTTTAATAGTGAAGGGCAGGAGGTATCAAT
This sequence comes from Massospora cicadina, assembly GCA_022478985.1. Taxonomy (NCBI): domain Eukaryota; kingdom Fungi; phylum Entomophthoromycota; class Entomophthoromycetes; order Entomophthorales; family Entomophthoraceae; genus Massospora; species Massospora cicadina. Next base: position 129,309 of record JAKSZP010015913.1, on the reverse strand, counting down.
GGGTGATCTTTCCCATTCTGGGCGCCTGAATCTCAAGCATTGGTTAAAGTAGCGAACGTTCCCAGGCTCAAGTATGGGAAGTATCAGAATGGTTTTATGGCTACCGTCTGGGGGCTAACAATGTGAATGAGGTTCAGCTGGATATTAAAACTATAAGCATCATGAATCTTTGTATAATAAATATCAGATTTTCCATGAGTTGACCATAAGCGAAATGAAGGATGATCTGACACCCAGGATCAACTGGTGGATGCTATAGTTTAATATGTAAATCCCTTGGTCTGACAAGTACATCAAATTATAGCTTGTCAATATATTGAGATTGGTTGACTCATTACATTCATGAAGGCCCAACAAAGGGATAATTTTCTTCTGGTGAGCCGCTTGTACAACGCATTCAGGACCTTCTGACTGTTATGTTAGCTAATTGGCTGTATGCACAAGAAGCCCATCAGCAGGTGAAAGGGTTTGCTTCCCAACTTAATGCTGACATGTTGGGCATCATTTTTAACCTTTTGAACCATTGTGGGGTAATTCCACAATAGGTTGCTGATATCACCCAACACTGTACGCAGGTAGGGACTATCTGTAAGTGGAAGTAGAGTGCCATACCAAGGCTGAAATTTGCAAATTTGGGTGCTCTACAAAAGAACACAGATGTGATTTTTCAATTACAAGATGAGTCAAGAAGCCACATATGACGACTATTGGTCATATACAAGATCAAGACCGCTTAGTTAAATAATTAATCACATATGGGCTTGATTAATCACCACCTTGACACCCTTAATATGGATATGGACTGAGCGATTTGCTCTGAGACTGATCTTCACCAAACTAATTGACTCCTTACGGCTAGATCTGAGAACTCAAAGACAGAAGATAGAAAAGCCTTAGGAACAGAGAATCTGAATCTGAAAGTGGACCTCCTGGATGCTAATCAGAAATTTGAGCATGTAGAGAATGTGATACTGGTGGAACGGCAGTGGTTGTCCAGTATGTTGATCAGTTCAAAATTGAAATCACCGAGGGCCTTTGTAAGTGCAGCTAGGAAGGTCCTAGCATGCTGTTGGTGGAGTTATTTATCAATGATTGAGAGACAATTCTGACGGATCTGAGTGTGGAAGTAAGGAGGCGCTGATTGCAAGGGAGGTATCTGCCTTCCTTACATTTAATCCTGGCCTTATAGACTTAGTTCCAAACATAACATGATGACTCCCCCTGAGGAGCATATAAAAACTATTTGTGAAACTCCTTTGGCCTGAGAGCAACTGATGACTGCTATCCACGCTTGTGGAGCCGTCTTTGCCTCCCCCAGACCAGTTCCAACTGCTTCTGGCCAAGTGCCTCCTTCTGTACAGTTATATAAATATTATGAGGGTGGTACACCGGCCCTTCGTCCCTATGGCCATGAGCCTCAACTGTACGTTAATCCAATTAATTAGCCAAAATCTGATAAATGCAAAAATATACAATTTTATCAGCCTCTTTGAGATATTTATGGCTGAGGCGCCAGAGAATGCTAAGTTAGCTTTGGTCATGGATTTGTTGGACGTTGAAAGCCAAGGGTTGATTATGCTTTATTGTATAAGATTAGCGCCAACTACCTCAATGCTAAAGAATTACTGACTAATGAGTTCAGTGGACCTGAGCATATGACTACCCAGAAAAAAGGATTTTTCAATATTTGTTTCAATAAAGATGAGTCTGTTCAAGTCTTCATGAAGCAGTTTAATTTAAAGCTCAAACGTTGGAAGGGGCTAATGTTATTAATAATTCTATTACTCAAATTGCCCTTTGTCATGATTGTGAGCTTTACCAGAAATTGTATAAAGTTACGTTTCCTTTCCTAACAAGGATAATGATTTTACTCACATGGTATACTATCTTTGGCGATGCGCCATATCTTTGGAATCCCCAAAAAATTTGTTCATGGGCCCATGTATCACACCCCAAGCCCCTCCCTAAAAGAACTACCACCTCAGTATGGCCCTCATGTCAGAAGACCAGATAGTGGTCAGATTACTTGTTATACATGCAAGAAACTGGGGAACTATGATAATAGTTGCTATAAATGAGGAACTAAGGATCAAATCATCATATATATGCGACTGATAAGGAACAGTTGAAAAAAGGCAGGGTTGAATAGAATTAGGAATTTATATCCTCACCTCTCTAACAAGATCACAGGTAAAGCTGTTGGATTTTTAACCATCTGATATTCCTCACATATTAACGAAATCAATGTATTAATTATTCAAGGACAATTGCTTTTCTTTCCATTTACTATCACTTTTAGTGATATAATTTGATTTAAACAGTACAATTCTATAATCAATACCAGGTGAGATGAGCATGAGTAATAAAGTAAAGAATTGGGCAAACGCAATAAAGGGAGTGGACCTTGGTCTGCACCGCTCAAGGATACCAAGCGCACATGAACAAACAAAAATATTAGTAAAAACAAAACCCAAGGTGGCACACCCCATGAGTTTCATGAATTCTTTAGTAAAATACTGCAGTTACATGGAAGTATCCCACTTGCAACCACTGTCATTGGTGGAACATGGGATATGTGTATTATTGGGCATAGAGATACTGACAATGTGGGAAAATTTTGGCAAAGCCCAAAATTAAATCATTCCCACATGCAGTGTACTTAACAACCCATTTTATCCGCAAATGTTGGGTAGATTTTGGGTTTGAAACAGCGGAAGAAGCAGATAAAGCATCAAAGGTCAGAGTAGTGCTCAACCTTCCCAATGGTCAGCATTTGGCATTGACCAAATGCACATGTTGGACAGAATCCAAGGACATTTTCATAATTTTTGATTACCTTCTGACTACACTGGAGCGCACAGTAGTTGAATGACATATCCAGGAAGGCTTGGAAGCTTACAGAGAAATTAAACAATTTGAAATGCAAAGATTCCAGATGATGCCAACCCTTAGCACTAAGAAGGAAATCGCAATCATTCCCCCAAACCAGGAGATAGTGGAGGATATCACAAAAATTCCCCACATTGCATCCTTCACTATTGATGGGAAAAATCCCAACTATTACGTGCAACAGTGGAAAGCGCACCCCCATATGCAACCACTGCCAGGCCTTTGGGCACAAGATCCATGCTTGTTCCAAAAAGGAAGGCCAAGAGAAATGGATTTTTGTGAGGAAGAAATGGGCGAAGATGACTCAGAGTAAGCAAAAATCACAGATTTCACACAAGCATTTAATTGAGGAGAACATGTGCAATATAAAATAATTGACCCAATTTTTCTGAAAGAACAAAAATTGGCCAAACAAGCTTGCAAGTTGGCCATGGCCAAGGCCAAGGCAAAGGCAAAGGCATCAGCAGAATCATCCATCTCGTTAGAACAGATCCAGGAAGACACGGATGAACTTGAAACAATGTGCCTATCAAATACCACAAAGCCAAACAACCAATTAAAACAGAATGGATTCAGTGGAACCAAATTTGGAAGCAAATGTGGCAAAACAGGGGTTCAGTACACCCCCTGGAATTGTGGAGCACAACCCAATTGGGAGCAAAAATCAACAATGGAATGCGCAAAATAAAAATATGGCTAATAAGGGCACACAAGTGCACTGCAATGGTAAATTGAAAAACAACAAAGGCAAGAGAGGAGCAAAAACAGCGATTATGTAGGGGGCAGAATACACCCCAACTACTACTCATAGTTATGCTCTCCACAGCAGAGGTGCAATATAGAGTAATGAGGGCGAGGGAGTAGGACTGGGGGGCCCTGCTAACTGCTCCTGAAGTATATAGGGCGTCTCATTAGAGATAGAGATGCTGAACATAGCAGGAATCAAGGCCTTAACGTCCCAGGCCAAGAAGTTGAGTCTCCTGAGAAACCCACCTGTGGATATCCTGGAGGTGCAAAAACCCACTGTCCACAGGGAAAGGAGGTGACATGGAAAAAAATGCTCCTCCCAACAATATCATTTTAGTCGCAACACTGCATGGTGATAGTATGCGCAAACCAAAACTTTAAATTCATTAATAAAAAGTCATTCCTGGATGGCCGTTTAATAGCCATTACCTTCTCATGGCACAAAGAAGTGCACACAATAGCCAGTGTGTATGCACTAAACTGTGCAATAAACTGATGAAAGTTTTTACCGCTCTAAAACAACTTTATCTTTCATTAAACACTTTTGTCATGGGAGACATGAACTGCTGGATTAACACAGAATGACCGATGGCCACACAAAACAGAGGCATCACAAGGACAAGTGGAACTTCGTGTGCTAAAGGCCACCCTGGGACTATATGATCTGCTACCCAAACGGTTGCCCCTCCTACAGAACATGACACGCCCACATGTTCACAACAGTGTACTTATCTCTATGTCACTGATAGACCTAATACTAGAACCATTAATTTTCTGACACCAAATTCATAAATTCAAGACTACAAAAATCGAATTATCCAACCATTAGTTAGTTTTGATGTCCTAAACACCAGCAAAAACAACTACCCAAGCACCCAGGCGGTGCAGAATATGCCCAGAAAATTTAGACAACTCAAAATTTCAATACTGGATAGAGGAAATATCCTCAAAATGGGATTTTCAAACAACTTTCTGTTCAGACCCAATAAACCACATTGGAAAATTTTAAAAAATCAACAACACAACAGATTAAACACACAGCATCAAGAAGATACAGGGCAGCTTCAGCCATCATAAAACACACCTTAGCAGAAATCAATCACCTGGAAAATAATGTCCCATGAACATAATATTGTCTTGATGGAGATGCAAATGGGCAGAGGTATCTGCTCTGCTAAACACCCTGATATGCAAACACCAACACCAAGATGGGGTTCAATATAGGGCAAGAAACCTAAAAGATCGAGAAACTTTCTTGGGCTATTTTTTCTGTTGATTTCACGCCCAAAAAATATGATAGCCTGCACACAGGTCCAATGACTGGACAAATCCATAGCGGAAACACCTGAAGAAGTTGTGAACAAAGTACACAGGTTTTATTAAAATTTATATAAATCTGAATCGGTTAAACCAGCAAAAAAAAAATTCCTTGTAAATGCACATATTGACACTGCGGCTTAAAACAATAATCTAATTAACCTAATACTTTGTGTGAGGAATTATGGGAAGTAGTACATGGTGCACTAAGAGGGAAATTCACTGGACCTGATGAGATTCCATATGAATTTTGTATAAATATTTTACTAGCATATATAATATTATTTTAGCTTTCATGAACAAGTGCATTATGGAAACATGCCTCCTATCTGGAGGCAAAGAAGAATACACTGTCACTCTATAATAAAGGAGATAGACTAAACCTATCCAATTGGCGCCCAATCTCCCTAACAAATACTGAAACAAAAATATTCACAAAAAATTATGGCCAATCGACTAGGGAAATTACAACTAATGCAATATCCCCATCACAACATGGGTTTTTCCCAAGAAAATCCATATGGGACAATATTCACACAATTGCAAATGTCTGCCAATCTAAAGCCTCTGGAGCGCTTGTTTTTTAGATTAACAGAAGACATATGACAGGGTGAACTGGATTTATCTCAGGGCCTGCCTTCAAAATTTCAGTCTCATATAGGTTCATAAACTGGATGATGTTGTTCACAGAGTCAGCCACCATGTCTGTGCATGGAGCAGGTTTTTTTAACTAAATACAGTTTTTCCACAGAGAGGACTCAAACAAGGAGACCCTTTAAGCCCTTTACTTTACAACTATAGTCTGGATCCCTTAATCCGGAATACAAAAGCACTTCTCAATAGAATTAATGTCCATGGCCAACCACAAGTCAAAATGATGTCCTTCGCTGATGACTGTGTGGTGGGTATATCCACCAACCAAAATGCTAGCAGAACTGAGAAGATAATACAAGAATATTCATCCATAAGCAATGCGTCATTAAACACTGAAAAAACGGAAATCATACTTCTGAGGAAATATCAGACCCATTGGATGCCATCTACACTGGGTCAACAGACCAATACAACATCAAGATTCATCAGCAGACATAGGAGGCAAAGATCAGCAATTACACCACTGAAAATTCCCTTCACTACCAAACTGGCAGCTGGACCTATTCATCACTTGGGAGTATGGTTGGAAACAGGAGGTTACGCCAACTCCATGATGGAAAATCAACTTCTAGATAAAATAACAAAACGCATTGCCTCCTTACATGAACATCAAACAGGTAAAATGGAAGGGTCACGTTAGCCAACTCCATAAAACTATCAATCATATGGTTTATGGCCCATGCAATTGCTTTCTCACCGTCCTTTTTGAATAAAATTTACGCCTTAATACAGGGATGGCTTTGGTCCAACCACAACCCCCTGACCGCCTTGAAACTCTATTTGGCCCTAGGAGTAATGGAGGTATGGGGCTAACTAATTATGTAGAGCAAGCGATCCATATACTAGGATCCTGGATAACTCAGGTGACTAGCCCAGGTCTTCCAGATATACATTGGTCCAGAACAGCAAGACATAATTTTACATGTGCGCTCCAATTAAGAAACCCAGATCACCCAAGCATATTAATCAAGTATCTGGCGTCTCATCCTACAGCTGCAGGACCACATGGCACTCCTGCACACTTTAAACGAATACTTCTAGCCATGAGAAGAGCAGAGTGGAAGATTCACATATGTGGCCAGATCAGTCACTGAGGAAGCTCAAGGCTAACTCACAGACAAGAATTAATGGCCAAATAGTCACAGATAACATAATATGAAGAAATCCGGGTACCATAACCAGGATTGATTACCTGGATCATATGGATATACCATACAACCTGAGGACCCAAAGAAGAGTCTGGAGATACACACATCACTCACTACTTCATCCCAGGATAAGAGCACATGTGTGGAGATGCATGAGGAGAGTATATCGCACAGCAGAACGGTCAAATGCTGTCCACTCCTCATGCACAATATGTTGCCAATATGGAAGCCTAGTACACCATTTAGAACAATGTCCACCATCAGTAGCTATATGGAAAGAGGTCATGTGCCTATTCTGCCAAGACAGTGGACAATCATTCAGTCTGGCTAGGAAGATGTTCGCTCACAACATGGAGTCACCTATCCATCCATCCCTATGGGCGTTAATAATAGCTATAGCACTATAGATAATCCATATTATAGTACTGGAGGCATTTACAGGAGCAACGCCTACACTCCAAGAAGCCATCAAGCGTTTTTACTACCGTATATTGGAACATTTCCAAGCATGGTTGTATGGAAACATGACCACACGTAACAGAAGGACAATCAATACATGGATCCCTATATGGTTCCTAAAGATTAATTCTTTCCTTCACTCATGCTGCATCCAAGGATATGTCAGCATAGACCCCCTACCGTCCTAAACTTGGTGGTTCTGAAGACAACAAGAGGGGCTTCAGTTCCTCTGAGGTCTTATATTTTCACAGTTAATTATTTTAACCTCACAATAGGAAGTGTACATCCCCTGGTTGACTTTCCCCAACTAAATATAAAACTAGTCAAGGACAATTGCTTGTAATTTGCTAGTTTTGAGTTTAATATCTGATGATAATGCCCCAATTTGTGCTCACCATTGGTCATGTTGAGCTGCCTTGATCTGAAGGATCAAGAAAGTATTGAGTATTGTTCCCAATAGGAAATTGGTGAATCTCAACACTGGTGACTGAAGCTGAGGATGTAGAGACAATTAATCAATTAAGATAACAAATTGCTTAAATTTGACATCAATAGTATTGAAAAAGGATCCCAATAGAGTTTTCAGTCAATTTCAACACCAGCAACTTATGCAAAGATGTCAAGCCATTTAATTCTAATTAATAAAGTTGAATCATATTTCAACTTTGTGAGTGTATTGGGAACAAATCCCTAAAACAGCATTTTGGTTAAATTTGACACCAGCAACTTATGCTGAGGATGTCAATATATTTAAATGATCTGGATTATTACAAATCAAGGATTGACATTATCATGGGCAATTGAAGATGACGAGTTAAGCAGAGAGAATCGCTAGTGGAGTGCTGATGAATGATAATCAGGGAAAGTAGCCAGTGATGCTGATGATGCTGGCAATAAATGCCAATGATGAGGACAGGCAAAAAAGCCTATAAATAGTTTGATCTCCCTCTTAATTAAAGATCTTAGAACTCATTTGCCTACCTTTATTAAGTTTTCAGTGGACAGAGGTTAGTCTAGATGATAGATGTGGGACTGAAAATCTCCAGTGGTTAGGTGCTGGGATAAAACATCTGGAGTGGTTGGCGCAACCAACTCCAAACCTTGACCTGAATGGAAACCCCACGGAACCTTTAGCAACTAGAAGAAGTAATGATGTACTGAAAGGATTGAAGAGGAGGATTCCTGAGGGACTCAATAGAGGCTGCTGAGCCACAATTGTTGAACAAGTCCCCTGAAGACCTCTGAGCCAAAAAGAGTGGTCAAGCCTCATAAGGAAAGGTTGTTGGTCTTCTGGGTTGTTAAGTTGCCCTGAGATTTATAGGGAAAGGTCACCAATAATGGTGAAAGATCAGGGCCAGCAGTCTTCATACTGTTTGGCATGGAACACTAATAGAGTCACCTATTATTAAGAATTAAAATTCTTAACAGAAACCCACTTGGAAATCTCTCACCCTGAGTTGGATGGATGACAGCGCTGCGCCATTTTTGGCGGTTATGGTGGCCACCAAATGATATCATGATGATGACCAAATGTTGGCTGGAATGACCTGAAGTCAAAAGGAAGCAGAAGAAATCTTGAAACCTTATGTGCAACAGTTAGTAACCCTTGAGCTTCCCATCTCTTCTATTGAGTCCCCTAAGTTGATTGGGGTCCATGAGGCTGTAACCCTTAAGGCTTTGCGCGCCTCTAGACTCCACTTAGAAAATAAACTTAAGAATGATTTATGGCAAGTGGATGGCCTAAACATCCTCACAATAAAACTATAACGATTTTTTTGGAGGTTACATATATTAATATTAAAATAAATAAGATCAAGGTGCAAGCTATTGTAGACAGTGGAGCACAAATTAATAATGTGTCAACATGGTTGGTGAGGAAACTAAGTATTGCTCTGGACATAAATCATCATAAAATCTATGGTACCGTTGGCCCTTAAAATACTACCTCTGAAGGCGCATATAAGCGCGCTACTGTTGCAGTTGGTTCCTTAGTGCCTCTGCTCCTGCTATTGTTTTATAAATAATTTTGGCTTTCTGATCAGAACCTCCTTTATGTGGAAGTATGGTTAAAGGCGGACTTCGGAGTAAATATGCTGGAGTTGCTAGGACAAACCTTTCCTTTATTCTTCAACTGGAAGAGTTAGGTTCCAAAGGATTGGAAGCAAGGGTTTGTTAGCCTTGTGTTTAACGACGGTATAGTACCACTAGGGTGTCAGAGACTTCAAACCTGCACTTGAAAATTATAAAATCATATTGTAGGGTCAAAAGGTATACTAGCTTGAGCTAATCAGGCCTTACCATTCTTCCAGGTCATTAAGATATTGTGGAAATTGAAATAAATTTATGTATTCCCCTGGGTTATATGAGGAGATATTTGCCCCCTTTGAGCATTCATGCTGAAACCTGCCGCCGCCCCTGAACTTATTCTGCCATAACATGGCGGGATTAATCTGTTACTAGTCAACTTATATCCATATGCCATATAAATTAAGCGTTATCAGATAGTTGCTTCCGTTCATATCTTCCCCGTGGAAGAAGTATCTAACATCTATGACTATAGTACCCTAGAAGAACTAGGGCTTTAAGGCAACAAATGTCAATCAGTATGCTCCCTAGTACCCAGAGAGCATCCTTCTGGATTAACTGAAGGGAAAAAGATCAAGCTTTAGTCTTATTAAATAATTATAGTACAACTTTTTCCAGAGATGATGCTAATTTGGGCTGTGCTATTGAGGTGTTGCACCAAATTGACATGAGGGATCATTTGCTGATCTACCTTTGTCTGATCTGACACTCTAAGACGGCAGATGAAGTTGTCAAACAGTGAATTACCCAACTGGTGCAGCAGGGGATGTTAGTACCCTCTAAGGGTCCTTGGGCAGCCCCATCTTGGTTATAAAAAGTAAGATGTCTCCAATTGAGTAGTGATAGACTACCAGAAACTTAATGCAATCAAAAAAAGATTCCTACCTGCTACAATGTATAAACTATGCGTTAGAACAGCTGGACTACGCACAATATTTCTTTTCTATGGATTTAATCTCTGGATATTGCAGATTAATTTGCCCAATGAGGAACAGGAGAAATGTGCTATGATCACTGGCCAGAGTCTATACCACCCATAAGGATGCCGCAAGGGCTGTGTAATGCTCCTGAAAACTTATAGTGTGCAATGGATATTATTTTATAAGATTCAAAGTTTTGATGTGTACTGGTCTATCTAGCTGATATAAAGGGTTTTCCCTAACGTTTACAGAACATTTGCAACATTTAGAAGTGTTTCTTCAGTTGGCTAAGCTGGACTGATATCAATCCTGATAAATGTGATTAATTTCAGGAGCAACTTGAGTATCTGGGGTTTGTCATTGAAAAACAAGGCTTACGGCCTCAGCCTGCTAAAGTTGAAGCTATCAAAACTTGTCCTGGCTAAGTAGTAACCGTAATATCAAGTATTTAAGTAATGGTTGGCTTTTTATAGCCAGTCTGTGAAGTATTTTCAGTAAAATTGGTGAGCTGTTATTTCAACTTCTTAGGTTGGGGTGCCATTTGAATGGATGGCGGATTGCCAATTGGACTTTGATCATCTACGGCTATTTCTCTCCCAAGCTCCCATTTTATTGCACCCAAACTTTGAAAACCATTTAAAATTCAAATGGACGACTCACTCACTGCCGTAAGGGCAGCGTTGTTCCAACTAGATTATGATGGAGTGGGCCACCCCATAGCTTACTGTAGTTGGACCTTAGGTGTACATGAATTCAACTATAAGGTAACGGAAAAAGATTTTTTAGCTGTCACCTATGTTTGCAAACAATTTCGCGTTTACATTCATGAAGTACATTTTATAGTGGTAATGGATAATGCGTTGCTCTGCTGGGTAAAATTATGAAGGAGCCAGAAGGTTAACTAGCCCATTGGCCTTAAATTAAAAGCATATGAATTTGATATTCAGCATTGCCCTGGGGCCAAACACCAAAATGCGGATAGCCTGTCCAAGTTGCCAATGGTAGATTTATTGGCTGATAGAGATGATGAAATGTTTGACAAAATGATAATGCATCAATATGATAATGAACCTGTGGAGGTTCAATGCAAGATAGATAAATGAGACAGAATACTTTTACTAAAGATGGAAAATTTTATAAGATCAATATGAACTAGCCATTTTGTTTCTAGGCCCTCAGAACGGACTGACTTGATTGTCACTGCCCATAAGGCGATTGTACATGGGCGATTTAAAGAAAATAATTAAATGATTACAACCCAGTTTTTTGGGATTCTATGACATTCAATTTTCACAAAACGCTTAACTGTTTTCAAGAGTGTTAAGCAGAAGCTCCTTATTGGAAGGCCACTTCTTATCAACTAGTTCAACCTAACTTTGCATGGCATACAGTCCCCTTGAAGTTGTAGGCCCTTAACCAATACTTCTGTCCAGTTAAATATATAATTTGTAGCCATTGTTCACCCCACCAAGTAGGTGGAGGTGAAGGCAGTCCAAGATTTAGGGGCTACTACCACCGCCAACTTTATTTTAGAAGATATCTTTTACCATAATGGATGTCCCCAATTTCTTCTGACTCATAATGGGACCAATCTTACATCTCAAATGATTTTCTAAGCATAATGATTTAATGGGTATATGATGGTTACCATCCACACCTTACCACCCTGAGACCAATGATACCATCAAACAAGTGAATGGTACCCTTGTAAGTAATCTGCATAAGATTAGTCGCTGGTAAGACTCCAGTTGGAATTTATTTCTGCCTTAAGTAATATTTTCATATAACAACGCATATCACTTGGCCACTGGGAACTCTCCATTTAAGTAACTTTATGAGAAGTAACCGGCAATGACCCACTTCTGTATTCTTATGTACTGGGCTGAGAGTGTGAGCCCAGTAAATATCTGGAAAACTTGCAAAGACCTTAATTCAGCTTCAAAGCTCTTATCATTATAGTGCTCTTACTCAGAAGATTAAGGCTTGAGCCCATAATAACAAGGACCATCAGACTTTGCCTGGATTTGATGTAGGAGATCCAGTCTGAACCACGAAAATCATTAGTTTTAAAGAGCTAGACAACTAGAATATATTTGGAAAGTCCCTTTTGAGATCATAGAAAAGACGTCAATTGATGTATATACTTTGATGGATCACACTAATGGTTACTTGATCAATTACATATATGCTAAATTTCTGAAAACGTACTATTTACAATCTGGGCCATTAGCCTCGCGCTCTCAATAACTTATTGGACCTCACTCATATTAGATACCTGATGTCTGGTCAAGCGTGGAACCGTTGCAGCTGGTTTGACCAACCATTAGTCATAATAATTTTATCTAGTAACTATACTCCATTAATACCAAAATGAATATTTAAAGTCATAACAAGTTATGATCAAATGGCCCTCAACATCTTAAGGAGTCACCAAAGTTGTATTAAATCACTTTTAGTGAATTTACCTTTGCGCTGCGAATCTACAGATATGGCTGTTCAAATCACAGTCCCCCCAATGCAATCTTATCTTCTCAATCTAGTACTTACATTGGCTTTTAGCTTCAACAATTTAGATCTGTTCCTGCTACTTATATCACTTACCTCAATTTTGTCCCTTTGACAAGTGTAAAATATTTGACAGAAGTATCTATGTTTATTATGGCTATTCGTCAGAATCTTACTTGCAATTGAGTGATTATGACTAGAATGAAAATGCCCTGAGCTTTTTGTGGTTTGCTCCTTCATCTTTAACCGGATGATTACCCCTCTAGTCTACCATTAGTAATTGCAGCTTAGTAAACAGTAAAAGAACTAATAGTAATGCTATGGGGATAAGAAATCTTGACGAAATCCCAAGGTATGGGATCATTCTTTCCTTATGTCATTGAATGAAAAAACTCAACAAAAACAGACCCTTCCTGTGAGCTTTAAAACTGGTATCAGTATTCAATACTACCCTGTGCTTCTAGTTGTCTTGTAAAGTAAGATCCCTTTTGTTGAACAAATTGTCCCTTTTTTGTTAGTTCTTTAAAGTTGCTGTCCTCTTACAGCTCATTTAATCTTATTAAGTGAATTTTTGTGCACTGAGATTAACGCTTTTGTTGCAATTTAACAATGACATCTCTGAAAAGAACATATCTTGGGCTTCACTAGAGAATCCCAAGTCAAAGCACACATTGAAAGGGCGGAAATCAATAAAAATGGTGGTCTTAAACACCAGATGAACCATCTTGATAATGGCAGCATCTGTATAAGGGAAGAGATTCCCATACTTGGCCTGAAGGCTGAGCACAGGTTGCTCAGTGGAGCACCAGGGGGATTTAAAGAGCCTCTTGGGAGCGCTTGAGGTGTTGAGAAAGGTCTCAAGGGGAACAAAGTGACTTGTAGGATGGGGGCTAATGGAGTCATCCTGAACATTCTTTGGTGGCAGCCAAAAAACTCCGAGAGGTGGCACACCTCCACACTACACAGGGGTACTTGGCGTCAATCTTAATGACATTCAAAACTCAAATCAGCGCAATGCAATGGTTGTTTTTTAACTAAACTTACATACTAATTTGAATTTAACTAATTAAGTGGTCAAAGTAAAAGAGAGGTTTTCCAAGAAATCCACTTTATTCATAAAGAGCTTTATCCCAATGAATACAATACTTTAGAACAAGTACACTATCAATACACTTGCACACCGCCAAATAAGTCCTTATTATGTTTTTTAGAAACTTAAAGCTAAACTATTGTCTACATTTTCCATTTGCTTAGGATTTTTACGACGCCTTCCACAAGTCACTGCTCCATAAGATGGTAGTGATTTGCCGCCTTACCAATGAGTAAATATATTATCACTCCCAACAAGAAAGGTCGCAACTAAGAGTAAAAATTCAAAGTAATGGTAAGTTCTAAGCACATAAAGAGAAGCTACAGTACTTGGTCATATAGATTTTTTTCCAGTTGAAGAGAGCACACAGGAACTTAAGAAGAGATTGATAAATGCGACCATGTTAGTCTACAAATAACTTATCAATCATAATGGAAAGCGCCTAAGGTACCTCAACCTTAGATATTCCTGATGCTAAACCTGGTTAACATGGTTTTTGAAAGCTTTTCTTTCCGCTTGACATCACTTTTGAGCGCTTTTTGAAATAAAACCGTTAATTTTCGCCTTCTACCTCACCGCACCAATTTTCTGATCTATGTCCTTGGATCCACCACCTGCTTCCCCGTGTGGGGAAGTGGTGATTCACCCACTAGCATTTATTGCCTGGCAGGCAAACGCATGAAGACTGGCTCATCAAGTCTGCCAAATACAACTGGACAACTTGTCCCTCCAAGGGACTTAGCACTACACCTTGCACAAGTCCACTCAACCCGCCCCCACCCTTTAGCCCTACGTCATCCCCTATCCACTTTTGCCTCCACATTGAGTATGGACATCTCTTCCCATATTCTGACGAAGTGATTATTGATATGGAAATGTCCACCTTTACACCAGCAGGATTTATCAACTTCCACCTTTACAAGGGCTATTTTGATATTGGATTCCCCACTGAAAAGGACGTGGCCGTTGCAGCAGCAACGCTTTTAATTTACAAAAAAACACCCATTGACACCACCCAAACACGTCTCCTAAAAATACCACACTTGTGGTGACCTTTGAAAATCTTCCTTCACACCTTATTCCTCAGACACTCCATGAGGAGTTGATGTCAGGGATGTCTACTTATGGCACAAACCCCATCCTCCAATTCATTGTCCTGAGCGTTGCTGAGCGCCTAGTGGCACCTTGGGCAATGGCCACCATTACCACTCACCAATAAGCATAACCCAGAACATACCACCTCGTGCCTATAACCCATCTGCACCAGGCCACTTCTTTTGGGCTTGCATCAACAATGGCTGCACAGTTTGCCCCCTTCTGCTATAAATTGGGCCATACCAAAAAGGCATGTCAATATAAGTCAAACACTGAAAAAACTGCCTACCCCATCCATGAGGCCACAGCAACAGCTTTTGATTGGGGACTTTGGCTGCCCCACACCCCAGCCATGCGCTTAATGAATAAGCAAAATCTAGCAACCCAAACCCAAGCTGGCCAATTTACACTATCCAACCAATTAGGATCAGGTTTGGACCCACATTCAATCCAAGAAATTTCCCACCCCAAAACTTACCCAACCACAGCCATATATCACCAAATCAATTCTAGTTAACCACAAATTCCTGGGACTTATTGGATGAAGTGACCAAAATCTGGTGAAATTGTCCCACCTACAGACTTCCTAATTAATTTAGAACCTCATCTGAATTCAGACTTTGATGCCCCACTCCCGCTCAAACAATATGTCACCAAACTCAATGAAATCCCTTTCCAGAATGACCATCAGTTAGCCAAAGCCGCGGTGGCTTCACTTGAAAGTCGCCATCTCTGCAAAGCTGTGGCACTCTCTCTTGATGAATTTAAAGAGGGCCGCATCTCATTAGGTTCCCTCCCCAATTTACCTACCGTTGCAAAAGATGAAATCACCCAACTCAATGAAGATGCCACCACCACTGTCAAGCATGTCACTGAAATGGCATAGTTTTCCCCATCCACACACATCACCAGAGCAAACATTGCAAAATTAGCCCAGCTTCCAAACACCCACATCCAAGCTGAACACCATGTTGCCAAACTTGTAAAGCCTATGCTCTAGGACCAAATTGCCAGTTACAATCTCAACAATTACCTATTTTAACCTTGACCCTCATCCCATTGATGCTTCAAACCCATTGCTCTCAGAATAAATTCACTTCTTCAATAATGAGCCTGATGAACTTTTCTTTCTCGTTGCAAACACTTTTGCAACCTATTCAATTCAAGACTGAATCTAGTTTGATAATCTCATAGAGGAGATTAGTCTGCGCCCATGTCTGGGAGCAGTTGGGCAAGCAAGGCAAGAGGAGCAGGTGGAAGGCCCGCGGCCTCCAACGTTCAAAAACGCCCTGGAGAATCCGGCGGAATAAACAAAAAACTTAAAAAACCGGCAGTCATGATTTCCCAGGAGATACTTGCATGGCAAGCACGATGCAACCAGTACATCAACACGCCACACTCCCAACCACTTTTGTCAGTAGAATTTGGAGTCCGCATGTATCTGGAAAGCCAAAAAACGGCCTTATGGAAAAATATTGTGAAGATGTACACAAAATTTTCCTGACCACGGTGTACGTTGCACCTCACTCCATTTCACATGGTTGGCTGGACCTAGGTTTTGAAAGCAAAAAAGCAGCAGACAAGGCTGCAGCGGTGCGCATAGTGGTCGACCTCCCCAAAGGGCAATGGGTCATCAAAACCAAACGCATCAGATGGACAAAATCAAACCAAATTTTCCTCACGTTTGACTTTTTGCCTACTACAGTAAAATGTGACATTTTGGAACAACACCTGAAAGATGGTCTCGCCATATATGGCGAAATACAATCTTTTGAAATGCAACGCTTCATGCTGATGCCACACCTGTGCACCGGCAAAGCCATTGCAGTTCTGACCCCAACTGAGGAGATCACGAAGGACCTAACCCAGATCCCGCACTCCACTTTTATTGATATTGCAGGGCATACCACCCACCCATTCCAGGTGACCGTGGACAGCGCGCCCCCCATTTGCACCCACTGTGACGCATTCATTCATAAGGCGCATGCATGCCCCATCAAGGAGGGCGTCACATTCCAAGAGCACCCCTCGGCAGCCATGGCCAACGGAGAGGCGCACTATGAACCAACTACAAGCACCAAGGAGGCTTTCACGTGGGGAGCACAAGGCTGCTACCTATTGGTAAAGCCTATCTCCCCACAAGAATGGAAGAAGGCCAAGCAGGCCCATAGGGCCGCGGCCAATGAAATGGCCAAGGCCACCACCGCTATCCCACACTCACAACGCCAGGAGGACATGGAAACCTTCGCGGCGGAAGCAACTTGGGAATCCATCAACCAAACAGATTGGGAAGCCCATGCTGAGTGGGCCACTCAATCTGAGGATCTGATGGGAGACTCAATCTCACCCAATCATTGCACCCAAGCTCCAGTCAAAACTGACTTGGGACCTATCCCAACTGAAAATTTTTTTTTTGACCCACTCAACGGTGCACCAAACTCATCCGCACCACAAAAATTCGTCCGATGATGGGAAAACAAAAAGTGAAGGCTAAAGCCAATTCAACTCTTTCCGCAAAAATCAACAAAAACTCTGATAGTGTTGCTGCTAACACCTGCGCTGCTGTAAAAGCCTGTGGGGACCTAGAAGAGGCTGGCGGGCCTAGGGGCCCACCCCTCACACCTAAGGTGTGATGGGGGAAACCTTCACTTTAGGGACGTTGAATATCGCCGGACTCAAGGCCTCCCCATCATGGGCTAGGAAACTGAGTTTTTTACAACATAATTTACCCATGGATATCCTGGCCATCCAGGAGTTCCACTGTCCACGAGGTTCCGAGGAAACTTGGAAAACAATGCTCCTCCCATCCCTATCCTTTTTGTCAAAGCACTGTGGGGTGCTAATTCAGAAAAATAATTTTTTAAATTCGTATCCTCAGAAACATTCCTAAATGGCTGAGTGCTCGTCGTCACCTTCTTGTGGGCTGATGTAGCACACGCAATTGTCAATATCTATGCCCCAATCTGTGCACACGAGCGTCAGGAATTTTTCTCATCAGTCAAATCCCTCCCGCTACCCCCTGATTCTTTCCTAGTCAGTGACATGAACTGTTGGCTAATCTCACCAATGGACAGTGGCCTCCTTCACCCCACGCCCCACAGGGTCACGTAGAACTATGCATTCTAAAGGCCACCCTTGGGTTAATGGATGCGCTGCTGTGACATGCCCCACTGCTTGAAAACATGATGCATCCCCACATCCACAACAGCCAATTAAGGTCCATGACCCGCATTGACCTTATTCTAATGCCGGCGAAATTCCAACCCCACATCTCCCACTTCAAAACAACAAAAATAGAATTCTCTGACCAATAACTGGTCTCGATAACCTGCCACCTACCTGTCACAGTTGCTAAGGCCCTACATTGGTGCAAAATCTGCCCCCCAAGCTTGCATCGCCAGGATTTTCCATATGGGTGGAAGAGGCAACTTTGGTAAAAAATTTTGTTGCACCATTTTGCGTGGACCCCATTTCCACATGGGCAACTTTCAAAGAGGACACCATCCACCACTCTCGCCATCTCTCCTCCAGATGCTCATGAGCCACATCGGCGGTTATCTCACGCACTCTGGCAGAATTGGCACACTTGGAGTCCAACATTCCAGCTACAGGATACAGCCCTGCATGGGGCTGGAAGTGGGCTGAGGCAGCTGCCCACCTCAACGCACTCAAAAGGCAACACAAACATTGGTTTGTGTTCAATACAGGGCCACACGCATCACAAAAGGTGACAAGTGCACAGCATATTTCTTTAAAAGTTTTTTGCACCATGCCAGAGCATGGCCAGCACACAGATGCAAAGATCAGATAATTCTATTGCGGATACACTGGCTGAAGTGGCAATTGAAATGCAAAAATATTACTCCAAGTTGTACCAAGCTGAACCAATTCAGCCAGCCGAAGTGGCAGAATTTCTTGACTGAGCTCATATCTGCACCATTTTCCGATACCCAGAAATAATGAATTTAATTACTCTGAACGAATTATGGACAGCCATTCATGGTGCGCCAAACCAAAAATGCCCAGGCCCAGATGGCATTCCATATGAGTTCAACAAAAAATATTTCAAATATATATTCCCACTTCTGCTTGCATCACTTAACCAAAGCCTGTTGGAAACGCGCCTCCTACCAGGAGGACATGAGGCCTTTACTGTCACACTCTTCAAGAAAGGGGATAAGCTTGACTTAGCCAACTGGCGCCCCATTTATCTAACAAACACAGACACCAAAATTTTAACAAAAATTATGGCTAACCGGTTAGGGACTGTAGCATCTGCCACCATCTCCCCAGAACAATTCGGTTTCATCCCCAGAAGATCAATTTGGGATAACGTGCACTCTGTGGCTAATGTATGTCAGTCCACAGCCTCTGGGGCACTTGTATTCTTGGACCAACAAAAGGCCTATGATAGAGTAAACTGGGAATACCTAGGGGCCTGCCTCCATCAATTCCGCCTACCCCCTCGCTTCATCAACTGGGTGATGCTGCTCACGGAATCTGCAACAATGGCAGTGCGTGGCCCTGTCTTCCTAACGGAAGTAGTCCGCCCTCAAAGGGGCTTGCGACAAGGGGACCCTCAGCCCACTCTTATACAACTTCAGCCTTGACCCACTACTGCGAAATGTGAATGCTCAACTCACTGGGGTCCATGGCCAGGCCAAGCCCCAGTCAAGATATTGGCATTTGCAGATGATTGTGTGGTTGTGGTGTCTAATAATCAAGATGCACGAGCACTTGAAGCTCTCATCCAGGAATATTCCCGGGTAAGCAACGTGGCACTGAACGCCTCCAAAACCGAAATCATCCTCCTTGGTCAGTTTCAGAACTGCTGGGCCCAAGCAATTAGTTCCCAACCTGGCCCATCTGCTCGCCCACGTCCACGCCTTACTAACTCAACACACACCGCTCCACTGGTGCTCCCCTTCATGCCACGTCCTACCACAGGACTGGTGCGCCATTTGGGCGTGTGGATGGAGGCAGGCGGATACACGTCAGCAGTAATGGAGTGCCGTATTCTGGACAACGTGATGAAGCGAATCGCCTCTCTCAGAGCAGACCCTACTTCCCTTACTGGCAGGGTTGTTTTAGCCAACTCTATGCTCCTATCCAAAGTCTGGTTCGGAGCCCACGCCATCCCCTTCTCCCCAAGCTTCTTCAGATCCTTGTATGCCTTGCTGCAAGGATGGCTTTGTCAGGCCGCCCTCCACCAGTGCGGCTAGAGGTCATGTTTGGTCCTCATCATCAAGGTGGCATGGGCCTGCTTGACTTCTAAGCCCATGCTGCTAAGATCCTGGGCACCTGGATCGCGGCCGTCACCGCTCCTACACTCCCATCCCAACACTGGTCCTGCGCAGCCTGCTTCAACTTCTCCCAAGCCTTGGGCCTCAACAATCCATCAAACCCCCACTTCCTGATGAAATACCTCGCATCACACACATCAGCCACAGGTCCTCACGGGACAAAAACCACTACAAACAAATCCTACTCTCCATGCGGAGCGCAGAGTGGAGAATTTGTAATAGTGGACATACAACCCAAAGAGGCCGCCCCTCTCCTCAGTTCACACAAGAGGTACAAGGGCTACCCATCCATGATGGCGTGATCCCCATTCGGCCCCATGTCCTATCCAGGGTGGACTACCTGGACATGATGGACATCCCTTATTACATTGAGACCCAAAAAACAATCTGGAAATATGTACATCACCCTCTGTTGCAGCCTCAAGTCCGCTCCAATGTGTGGCGCTGCCTGAGGTGGGTGTATCGTACAGCTGAGCACTCTAATGCTTTACACTCATCATGTGTCATGTGTGGCCAGTATGGAACGCTGTTCCACCGCCTGGAGAAGTGCCCCACCTCTAAAGTGATATGGCGCGAAGTTCAAAGTCTGCTGGGCCAGGATCAAACGCATCCCTTCAGTCTGTCAAGAGATGTGTTTGCTCTATCAATGGCCTCCTCCCTTCCACCCTCCCTCCATGCTCTGGTGGTTGCAATCGCCATGTGGACCATCCACACGATTGTCTTAGATGCCATTGCAGGCTCCACCCCCACCCTCCCAGAAACTGTCCACAGATTCCAGTCTCATTTGGTGGACCACTTTCAAGTGTGGATGTTTGGATACCTCCCACTGCATCGCTGACAGCTGGTCTCCTCCTGGTTCCCAGTCTGGTTCATCAAATCAGACCCCTTCCTCCACACGCGCTCAATAGTGGCTACGGCCCCTCACACGTTCCCTCCCCCTCCCCATAAGTGGCGTTCCCGCTGGCAGCAAGAGATAGCATCGCTTCTCTGGGGTGCCTCCCCCGGTACTAAGTTTATCTGTCCTGAGTCATATTCGAAAGTGTCCATCCCATGGTCAGCCTTCCCTGCAATAAATTTAAAATTTAAATAATGAGCCTGATGATGATCCGCCTGATCCCCCTCCCTCTCCTCCATGGTGGATAAATGGCTCGCCGCTGTGCCACCTGTATGTTGTTTTATCGTTTTTTGTATGTCTCACTGCTTGTTTAGGGCGGTTGGCTTGATTTTTGGTTCATTTAGTTTGGTGTTTCTTTTTAGTAATGTCCATCCCCTGGTCAGCGTAACTCAAATAAATTGTAATTTAAACCTGTTTAACATCTAAAATTGATAGATTTATTCCCACCCTGATATCTTAGTCAACAAAGTCTAAGATTCAACTAGTCTTAGGAGCTTTGATGGCCATAGTGTTAAGTTCCTGATGAAGAACTCTCTTAGATACCTGAATCTATAACTCTTTGAACTCTGATGCTAACCTTCATTGAGCCCCAGAATTAAAAAATTCTCCCAACATTTATAAACTTTCTATTGTCAATTTTCAATTTCTTTTTATTAAAAGTTACTAAATTATGACCTGATTAAGCCTTGTTAAACCAGCCAACGTTAAAGAAGGAAAATTCTTCAAGTTATCTTGAAACAATTTTTGTAAATAATATTTAGATTTGATAACTTTTCTTTCTCGTTGCAAACACTTTTGCAACCTATTCAATTCAAGACTGAATCTAGTTTGATAATCTCATAGAGGAGATTAGTCTGCGCCCATGTCTGGGAGCAGTTGGGCAAGCAAGGTAAGAGGAGCAGGCGGAAGGCCTGCGGCCTCTAATTTTCAAAAACGCCCCGGAGAATCTGGCAGAATAGAAAAAAATCTAAAAAAACTGGTGGTCACAATTTCCCCAGAGATACTCGCGTGGCAAGCACGATGCAACCAGTACATCAATACGCCACACTCCCAGCCACTTTCGTCGGTGGAATTTGGAGTCTGTGTGTATCTGGACATCCAAAAAACAGCTTTAAGGGAAAAATTTTGTGAAGATGTACACAAATTTCCTGACCGCGGTGTACATTGCACCTCACTCCATGTCGCATGGTTGGCTGGACCTAGGTTTCAAAAGCAAAATAGCAGCAGATGAGGCTGCAGCAGTGCACATAGTGGTCGACCTCCCCAAAGGGCAATGGGTCATCAAGACCAAATGCACCAGATGGACAAAATCAAACCAAATTTTCCTCACATTTGACTTTTTGCCTACTACAGTAAAATGTGACAATTTGGAACACCACCTGAAAGATGGTCTCGCCATATACAGCTAAATCCAATCTTTCAAAATGCAACGTTTTACACTGATGCCACACCTGTGCACCGGCAAAGCCATCGCAGTTCTGACCCCAACTGAGGAGATCGTGAAGGACCTAACCCAGATCCCGCACTCCACCTTTATTGACATAGCAGGGCATACCACCCACCCATTCCAGGTAACTGTGGACAGCGCGCCCCCCATTTGCACCCACTGTGACACATTTGGCCATAAGGCGCATGCATGCCCCAATCAAGGAGGGCGTCACATTCCAAGAGAACCCCTCAGCGGCCATGGCCAGTGGAGAGGCACACTATGAACCAACCACAAGCACCAAGGAGGCTTTCCCATGGGGAGCACAAGGCTGCTACCTATTGGTAAAGCCCATCTCCCCGCAGGAGTGGAAGAAGGCCAAGCAGGCCATAGGGCCGCGGCCAAGGAAGCGGCCAAGGCCACCACCACCATACCACACTCACAACGCCAGGAGGACATAGAGACCTTCGCGGTGGAAGCAACTCGGGAATCCATCACCCAATCATATTGGGAGGCCCATGCCAAGCGGGCCACTCAATCTGAGGATCCGATGGGAGATTCAATCTCACCTAATCGCTGCACCCAAGCTCCAGTTGAAACTGACTTGGAACCTATCCCAACCAAAAAAATTATTTTTGCCCCACTTGACAGTGCACCAAACTCATCCGCACCACAAAAAATTCGTCCGATGATGGGAAAACAAAAAGTGAAGGCCAAAGCCAACGCGACTCTTTCTACAAAAATTAACAAAAACCCCAATAGTGTTGCTGCTAACACCCACGCTGCTGTGAAAGCCCGTGGGGGCCTGGAAGAGGCTGGTGGGCCTGGGGGCCCACCCCCTCACCTAAGGTGTGAAGGGAAAACCTTCACTCTAGGGATACTGAATATCACCGGACTCAAAGCCTCCCTGTCCTGGGCTAGGAAACTGAGTTTTTTACAAATTAATTTACCCGTGGATATCCTGGCCATCCAGGAGTCCCACTGTCCATGAGGATCCGAGGAAACTTGGAAAACAATGCTCCTACCATCCCTATCCTTTTGGTTGAAGCACTGTGGGGTGCTAATTCAGAAAAACAATTTTTCAAATTCACATCCTCAGAAATATTCCTAAATGGCCAAATGCTCGTTGTCACCTTCTCGTGGGCTGACGTTGTGCACACAATCGTCAACATTTATGCCCCAAACGGTGCACATGAGCGTCAGGAATTTTTCTCATCAGTTAAATCCCTCCCACTACCTTAATTCTTTCCTAGTTGTTGACATGAACTGTTGGCTAACCTCACCAACGGACTGGTGGCCACCCTCACCCCACGCCCCACAGGGTCACATAGAACTACGCGTTCTAAAAGCCACCCTTGGGTTAATGGATGCACTGCCGCGACATGCCCCACTGCTCAAAAACATGACACATCCCCACATCCACAACGGCCAATTAAGGTCCATGACCCGCATCGACCTTATACTAATGCTGGCAAAATTCCAACCCCACATCTCACACTTCAAAACAACAAAAATGGAATTCTCTGACCACCAACTGGTCTCAATAACATACCACTTACCCGTCACAGTTGCAAAGGCCCCACATTGGTGCAAAATCTGCCCCCCAAGCTTGCATCGCCAGGATTTTCCATATGGGTGGAAGAGGCAACTTTGGCGAAATTGTTTGTTGCACCATTTTGCACAGACCCCATTTCCACATGGGCAACTCTCAAAGAAGACACCATCCGCCACTATCGCCATCTCTCCAACAGATGCTCATGAGCCACATCGGCGGTTATCTTGCACGCGCTGGCGGAATTGGCCCACTTGGAGTCCAACATTCCAGCCACAGGATACAGCCCTGCATGGGGCCAGAAGTGGGCAGAGGCAGCTGCCCACCTCAACGCACTAGAAAGGCAACACAAACATTGGGTTTGTGTCCAATACAGGGCCACACGCATCACTAAAGGTGACAAGTGCACTGCATATTTCTTTAAAAAATTTTGCACCACGCCAGAGCGTGGCCTGCACACAGGTGCAAAGATTGGATAATTCCATAGTGGACACACTGGCTGAAGTGGCAATCGAAATGCAAAGATATTACTCCAAGTTATACTGAGCCGAACCAATTCAGCCAGCTGAAATGGCGGAATTTCTTGACCAAGCTCATATCTGCACCATTTTCTGATACCCGGAAATAATGACTTTAATTACGTTGAATGAATTATGGACAGCCATTCGTGGTGCGCCAAACTGAAAATGCCCAGGCCCAGATGGCATTCCATATGAGTTCTACAAAAAATATTTTAAATATATATCCCCATTGCTGCTAGCCTCACTCAACCAAAGCCTGTTGGAAATGCGCCTCCTACCAGGAGGACATGAGGCCTTTACTGTCACACTCTTCAAGAAAGGGGATAGGCTTGACTTAGCCAACTGGTGCCCCATTTCTCTAACAAACACGGACACCAAAATTTTAACCAAAATCATGGCTAACCGTTTAGGGACTGTAGCATCTGCCACCATCTCCCCAGAACAATTCGGTTTCATCCCCAGAAGATCAATTTGGGATAACGTGCACTCTGTGGCTAATGTGTGTTAGTCTACAGCCTCTGGGGCACTTGTATTCTTGGACCAACAAAAGGCCCATGATAGAGTAAACTGGGAATACCTAAGGGCCTGCCTCCATCAATTCCGCCTACCCCCCGCTTCATAAACTGGGTGATGCTGCTCACGGAATCTGCAACAATGGAAGTGCGTGGCCCAGGCTTCCTAACAGAAGTAGTCCGCCCTCAAAGGGGCCTGCGACAAGGGGACCCCCTCAGCCCACTCTTATACAACTTCAGCCTTGACCCACTACTGCGAAATGTGAATGCCCACCTCACTGGGGTCCATGTGCCAGGCCAAACCCCAGTCAAGATGATGGCATTTGCAGATGATTGCGTGGTGGGGGTGTCTAATAACAAAGATGCACGCGCGCTTGAATCCCTCATCCAGGAATATTCCTGGGTAAGCAACGCGGCACTGAATGCCTCCAAAACCGAAATCATCCTCCTTGGTCAGTTTCAGAACTGCTGGGCCCCAGCAAGTAGTTCCCAACCTGGCCCATCTGCTCGCCCACGTCCACGCCTTACTAACTCAAAACACACCGCTCCACTGGTGCTCCCCTTTGTGCCACGTCCTACCATAGGACCGGTACGCCATCTGGGCGTGTGGATGGAGGCAGGCGGATACATATCAGCAGTAATGGAGTGCCGTATACTGGACAACGTGACGAAGCGAATCGCCTCTCAGAGACCAACCTACTACCCTCACTGGCAGGGTTGTTCTTGCCAACTTTATGCTCCTCTCCAAAGTCTGGTTCAGAGCCCACGCCATCCCCTTCTCCCCAAGCTTCTTCAAATCCCTGTATGCTTTGCTGCAAGGATGGCTTTGGTCAGGCCGCCCTCCACCAGTACGGCTAGAGGTCATGTTTGGCCCTCATCATCAAGGTGGCATGGGCCTGCTTGACTTCAAAGCCCATACTGCCAAGATCCTGGGCACCTGGATTGCGGCCATCACCGCTCCTACACTCCCATCCCAACACTGGTCCCGCGCGGCCCACTCCAACTTCTCCCGAGCCTTGGGCCTCAACAATCCATCAAACCCCCACTCCCTGATGAAATACCTCGCATCACACACATCAGCCACAGGTCCTCACGGATTAAAACCGACTACAAACGAATCCTACTCTCCATGCAAAACGCAGAGTGGAGAATTCATATTAGTGGACATACAATCCAAAGAGGCCGCCCCTCTCCTCAGTTCACACAAGAGGTACAAGGGCTACCCATCCATGATGGCGTGATCCCCATCTGACCCCAAGTCCTATCCAGGGTGGACTACCTGGACATGATGGACATCCCCTATTCCACTGAGACCCAAAAGACTATCTTGAAATATGCACACCATCCTCTGTTGCAGCCTCAAGTCCGCTTCCATGTGTGGCGCTGCTTGAGGCGGGTGTATCATACAGCTGAGCGCTCTAACGCTTTACACTCATCCTGTGTCATGTGTGGCCAGTATGGAACGCTGTTCCACCGCCTGGAGAAGTTCCCCACCTCTAAAGTGATATGGCGCGAAGTTCAACGTCTGCTGGGCCAGGATCAAACGCATCCCTTCAGTCTGTCAAGAGATATGTTTGCTTCATCAATGGCCTCCCCCTCCCACCCTCCCTCCGTGCTCTGGTAGTTGCAATCGCCATGTGGACTATCCACACGATTGTCTTGGATGCCATTTCTGACTCCATCCCCACCCTCCCAGAAGCTGTCCACAGATTCCGGTCTCATTTGGTGGACCACTTTCAAGCGTGGATGTTTGGATATCTCCCACTGCGTCACCGACAGCTGGTCTCCTCCTGGTTCCCAGTCTGGTTCATCAAATCAGACCCCTTCCTCCACACGTGCTCAATAGTGTCTACGGCCCCTTCACACGTTCCCTCCCCTCCCCATAAGTGGCGTTCCCGCTGGCAACAAGAGATAGCATCGCTTCTCTGGGGTGCCTCCCCTTGTACTAAGTTTTGTCTCTTCTGAGTCATATTTGGAAGTGTCCATCCCATGGTCAGCCTTCCCCGCAATAAATTTAAATTAAGATATTTAGATTTGATTAAAACAATTTAAACTAAATTTCTTTTACAGTTTAACTAGGTGAAAAAGTTTCATCTATAACATTACAAATCCTTGACCACAAATATTATATGAGATAATATCAAAAATTCTCTAAGCTAAGGAAGGTATAATAATAAATTTACCCTTTTTTACTTAATATTGACATTTTATCTATATTAATGCATGACATTAATTTTATTTTCTTCTTTATATATAGCCTAAGAGTTATAATACCTCAAAATGAACTAAAAGATGTATATTACTTCCTGACATGGGGAGCCTCATATTGAGGGGTGATATACATACTCCTTGCCGCATCTATGTCACCAAAAAATATTTGCCTACAATTTACACTTGCCTAAAGCAGCTTAATATATAAAACTAAAGTACATATAAAATAGATCATTACAATTAGTACTCTAAAGGCGTTGTGATGATCCTTAGTCACTATTTGAATAATGGCTATTGACATCATGTATAAAAACCTACTAATGCCCATTTTGTGTTAAGCTTTGTCATTCTAGTTGCATAAGTTTATCCTGTACAATTCAGGGCATGGTCAGTCCACTTAAAGTAATGATATTAAGCGTTCACTTTATAACACAGAAGTTCTTAAGTATAAATTTTATATAATCATGGTGCAGTAACTAGTCTAAAAGAACAATACTAATAATATGCTAATGACAGTGTTTTTCTGGGTTTTAGTGCACCTCAATGAATATTTGTTAGCATGCCCTAGAAAATAATGAATAGCGGAATCTTCTTTTTAGCACTAGTGATCCCAACACAAAAAGGGGAGTCGCCACACACCTTTATTTGAAAATGGGCCAAACAAAAAATTATTGTAATTATAAAATTTCTAATATAGCCCCTCAGATAACAGCCTAGGAAGCCATATCAGAAGGTTAGTAAGCTTTGGGGAACTCTTATCGGTTTCTGCTTTAGCTAGCAGACCATGGCAGACAACATAGGGGTGGGGCATCTGAAGTATGTGACATATGGAGGTATAGTTGTGGTTTTCTTCATTTATGAGGCCAGAGATATCCATTGCCTCAACGTATTGAGCAAGTTGATGCTCAGCAAAAGGGATTAAAGCAGGCACACAAAATGGACGACTTGATGCCCTAGTGGGTTTGCGAGATAATTGGGAACAAACTTTGAAGTTTTTGCCACATCAATGCATACATAACTTGCAATAAAACCGAGCTCTTCAATTTCATATTTAGCATCTTCTTTAAACTTATGGGGAAATTAGGGGTAGGAATACCCTCAAAAATGGGGTCCATTGCCCCATGAAGATGTTGACGGAGGAGAGTGCTGGCAGGGGCAGTAGCTGCTTCACTGCCATTTTATTATATTTTTATATTCAGGTTAACCGTTTTTGGGCAAAAATGGTGTGGACGTGAACTAGGAGTGTTGACAAAATTTTCATAAAGGCAAAATCAGGCCTAACATTATAAGCCTAATCTGCATCATCAATACATCTGATTGCTTTAAATGGATTTAAATCAGATAGTGCAGGATCAGCCAACAGAATTGGAGGGATGGCAGAAACTGATTGGCCATGCACTGTTGACCACAACAGCTAAGCTGAGCCCAGTTCAGTTATCCAGTCATGGTTAGGTAAGTTTAATTTTTTTGATTGACTGTCGCTTTTAAAGCAGCACCAGAATTTGCCAAGATTGGGAATGGGAGGACCAATTCCACTCAAAAATTTTGGGTGTAATGGCATTTAAGCTTACGCCAGAGGAGGGATTGGCCAAAGCAGTTGGAGAAGAAACTGCTGGGCACTTGCGCTTCAAATGATTAATTTTGAAGCACAAGGGACAGATAGTGTGGCCATTTTCAACATGCACCCAAAAGGGATGATCAGGGGCAGACCTGATTGTGGTGCAGGGGGGATCATGAGGTGGGTGTCACGATGGAATGGGCACATTGTCACAAAGTCATGAGGCCCTGCTAAATGATCTTCCCCATTAGAGATCAAGGATTTAAGCACAGGGTCTGAACCATAAATAGCCAATCCCTCCATGATTTTTTGGCAGAGGCGTTCTGAAGAAAGATGGGAGGGAAACCCAAAAATTAAACCATAAAGTAACATCAGCTGGGAGTCACATGCAAATGGTAGGGATCTGATATTTTTAAAATTGACCAACATCTTTGCTGCTTCTGATCCTGGGCCTCAGACCCAAAGCCCAGGTCAAAATAGCCCTTAAAAGAGCAATAATTAATAGATCTGACGGATTCAAAAACTGCTGTGGCCATCTCAATGATGGCTGTACTCATGTATGGAAAAAGCTTCACATACTTGACCCAGAGGCTGAAATGCAGGTTGCTCTGAGGGAGCATCAAAGGGCTCCAGATCACCACCTGTGAGGTCATGAGATGATGGGCTAAGACCCAAGGTGGGACTAACGCCCAGTGGCATTGGGAAGGCTAGTGGAGCCAGATCAGGCATGCTTTGGCGTTGGCCAAAGAACGCAAAAAGGTGGCGCATTACCATCCCAAACTGGGATAGCAGGCTTTAATTGTACTGACCTTTTTTGGGCTCAAAATTAAGAGGGTGTTTTTTTGTAAAATTTATAAACTCAAAAATTCTGCTTTAATTCAATTATTAAAGCAAAAGAAAGGTTGATGAGGCTGCACGGAATCTTCTTCATTCTCCAAAAGTTATAAGCAAGGAACTCTTAAAAAGACTTAGCACAGAGTACCAGTTTTGAAAAGCCTAATCATGTAGTGATTTTTAGGTAAAAAGACTACATCTGAGAAAAAAAATGAAAGTAACAGTGTGCTACAATCCAGGATTTGCCTGGATAAATCATTGCCATAATATCTTGTTATATAAAACAAGTCAGGAATTAACCCTGAGATGCTCTAATATGAGAAAAATTAATTGACATCAATCCCCAAAGAACTTGAAACTGACTATCACCAGTAAGCAACAAGTCTAAAGGTTCAAAAGTCAATTGAATCATTATTAGAATCTCATATTCATAAAAATTATAAAATTGATACTCCAATTTTATCAATTAGATCAAGATTAAATCTAGTTATTGACCCCAAAGCTGTTGACTTGCGTAGCACAGATCTGATTGAAAAGCTGTTAGCTGCAGGTATTTATTGCTTCTAAACCAAACCTTGGCATCTGATCCTGAGTAAATTGACAGCTTCTATATAGTTTACTTCCAGAGCAATCCAATCAGAGCTTGAAAACCATTGATGAGAATTATGAAAAAATATTTTTCTTTAATCTTCAGTTTCTTTTTTATAAGCTTCTTATAGAAAAGGCATGTAAAAATTCTCTTTAGTGTTTTCCTGTACCCTAATCCCAGGTATGATCCCAACTAGTGCAGACTTCGATGCCTAGGAATCTTCTATTGTCCTAGAGCACCAGATGTTAACGTTTCTACTGTTCTGTGTGGGTATGTCCCTATCCAGAAACCTAACCTACCATCAAGGTAATTATGTGTGGGTTTACCAATATCCTGGTCCTTGGCACTAGTATATTGGGTGTAAATGTGGCCATGCCTACACAACAGTCTTGCCTTCTACCTTATGGAGGTGAACTCTGACATTAAAAAGAAATTCTTTGAGCTTTGTCTCTAACTTTATGAACATGATGCAAACTCATGAGCATGAGAGCCTCGTCACCTGGAACACTAACACCACCATTGTGATAATAATTCTGTTCTCCTTCCTACTTGTGTTCCTGGAGATTTGTCGCTGCATTACAACCAATGTATTCTCATTCTCATACTGTAACCTCTTCATCTAGGAATCCATCATGTCTCACTCTGGACACCTCATAGTCCTACCAACTTCATAATGCTTTGTAACAGTTCTGACTCCGCGCATGCTTCCAGCAGGCTGTTGGGATATTATATCCTACATGAGTAGGTGGACGCTCTCATCTCCGCTTTGCCACTAAACTGGATGCCTAGGTAGCGAACCTTATTGCAAGCCAACCTGTCCTACACTCCTCACTGGCGGAATATATTGACTTGGTCCATTGCTCGGCTACACCCAAGGAGTCTCTTACTAAAGCCTAGTTCGCTCTACTGTCCTTAAGTCAGGGCACCTTATCAATGAAGAATATTATGCACATTTTCATTCTTGGACCAGTCTGCCCGAGCTCCTCTCATACAGCTCACAGTTAAATTAAAAAAAAACTTGGGCACTGAGTTACTAAGAGACACCGCGGCCGCCTGCCTCACTACTGCCTTAGAGGAGAAGATATTCTTCATTAGTCAGGCGGAGCATCAACTGTCTTTGGCGCTCAAATGAGAGGTTCCACCTTCCTGCTAGTCCTCCACGACTAAAGCACCTTCTCTCCCACTGAGAATCTGTCCAGTCGTGGAACTCGCCTGCACCAGAGGCAGCCAGTCCCCTAGGAAAAACCTCAGTGACCTGCAACATGTAAGAGGCAGAGCAGCCCTATAACCTGCGCCCCACTTTAACACATCTTTTAAGTTTAAATGGGAAATGGGTCAAATATTTCTCTTACATGGTTTTCCCATTAACCACTAAGCTTGAAAATTTTAATGGAAGGTCACCCTGGAAACTGTCAAAGCTCTAGCCAACACTGGAGTTGAATTGAACCTCGTTGTTCTTGACCTGGTTAAATAGCTTGACCTTCCAATATCCTCAAGTGGGAACTTTACTTTTTCTGACAACTTAAAGACCTCACATAGCTAGATATTTCCAATGACCAGTTTCCCTCTGTCAAGAAAAATTATACTTTTAAGGAAATTTTTTGTGTTTTGTAGAATTCTTCTTACTTAATCATCATAGGTATGATGTAAAGGCACAAGTACTCCCCTGTTTTAGATGGGAAGAGGTCTGTCCACTCTACATCCTTAATGGAAAACGTTAGAATTTTAGTTGACCAATCTATCCAATCCATTGACTGATTAATAAATTTGATGATTGCTAATTAAAACCTGATATATCATTGATAGTTGCTGACTAAAATGTTAGTTGTAATTAATTAATAGAAGGGATCCAATGATTATTTCAATTAGTATTTTCACAGGAAATCATCCCAATGGTATTAAGCAAGAATTGAATGAGGTAGTAAAAACCAACAGTTAAATTATGATGAGGAATTGTTCAAAGCAAACAATTGTTGAGTTGTTGGAAACTTCCTAGGAATTGTAATGCTTTTGTCAAATGGTAAAATTGTCATTGTGCAAGACAAACTGAATCAATGGTATTGAGTATCTGACACCAATAAATTAGTCACTGAACACTGAGAATAATGATTTCTAAGAAAATCAAGGCAAAGGTACCTCCCAAGCTTTAGAGCCTAAAACTCAGGGATCAAGCCTTGAGGGGAACAATTAGTTGATCCCCAGTGGACAGCTGAAAAGCTGTGCGCTAATTATACTATTAAAAACTTAATAATTCTCTAATAAAAAAGAGATTCAAAATTAAGATAAGATAGGGTTAAAGGCAGAGTTTAATTAAGAACTTCAATCGTCCTGGGGTTGATACAGGTGTTAAGGAATTAATTTAGAAAGTTTACTGGATCCTTGTATGGCAGGTAGCCATGATAGGCATAGGCCTATGTCCTAGTACCTTGAAGTGAGGGATAATTTACTTGGGTGTAAGAAAAACCTAATTGAGGTTGATTTTACTTATAAATAAAACTGGCGGCTAACTGTTTTTCAACATTAGCACTTTTTTACTCTTGCATCAGACCATCCTGTTATTATAGAGATGTACCTTATCAAGGGGAAATCATATAGAAGATTACTATTTAAGTGGCGTCATACACTAGCGCTTTTTTATTTTCTAAAATGCGACAGTTCATTTTTATCATTGGTATTGTCCTTAATATTTTATAATAAAAGATTTAGAACTGAAAAAACTTATTTATTTATGCATTGCTTGTATAGCTTACTCTTTCAGTAAGAGTGCAAGAATCAGATATCTTTAAGCTGTTGTTATTATTTCTACACTTGGCTCTGTGAGAATAAAATAGAGAAAGTGTTCCCTAACAGTTCAAACATATTTTTGTAAAAAGAACAAGAAGCACCTATCTAGAGTTGATTCATTTACTCAACGTGGCTTTTGGGCAATTAATTTTAATAATAGTTTGATGCTATTATTAACCCGCTTTAAAAATTTCAGTCAATCAATGCAAGTGTTCAAGAATCTGTTCAGTTAAGCCCAGGGAGCAGAAGCGAGCTATCATAAATGAGGACTTTATATTATCAGAAAACATCCATTGAACTGATATTATTTTCTGCAATTAATGAGGCCCCTTCCTGGGGCATTCACTAAAGTCACGTTGATCCTGAACCTCCCACTAGAGTTCCAACTCTTCATTATCTGTTTGAGCCCAAAACCCACTCTGATATATCCACCTTCATTCCTTTAACCTTCTCTTTAGATTTAGTAGAGTTCAGAACTCCCAATGGGTATCCCATATACTCACTAAAACAAAAATGTAAAGACTCCCTGGATGTAAATGTAAAGGACATGCAGCATGCAATTTCATACAACCTTCCATGTCTTTGTGGTCTCTCCTGTGCTCTTTGTCCTTGTTGGGATTTTTGCCCATATTCCCAGCCTGCTAGATTACCTGGTATTGCTAGGGGAAAGTTCCCTAAGT
Source organism: Massospora cicadina (assembly GCA_022478985.1). Taxonomy (NCBI): domain Eukaryota; kingdom Fungi; phylum Entomophthoromycota; class Entomophthoromycetes; order Entomophthorales; family Entomophthoraceae; genus Massospora; species Massospora cicadina. The sequence goes on along the minus strand of JAKSZP010015913.1, from coordinate 95,535 downwards.
TGAAGTAAATTGGAAATTGGTTGGCCCAAGTTTCAGAGTAACTACTTTTGGGGATTTGGGATATTCGCCTGGTCATATCTGTCAGGAATTGATCCAGATTAATACTTAAGATTTCAGTGGGTGAAGTTGCTGACGAAATAGGAGCATCTGATAGTGATTAACTGTCAGGTGTACCAATTGGGATCAGTCAGGTTTCATCACCAACTGATTGGGAATGAATAGCAAGTTGTGAGGCGAGTGATGCCACCTGCAACTATCAAATCAATTGGTTGTTGAGATATCTGCCTTATGGGCAAATAAGTCCCATTACCTAATCAGGTCGCTAGCCAAATATGATTGGTTCACTTGGATCGAGAGGAAAACGTTTGGGACATGTTTTCTGGCTCTTTCTGTTTAGGTCTTGAGGATTATCAAATGACAGAATCCTAGCCAGGATGGGTAAGACCATCACTGCTGAGACAAGGATGGGTGATTCAACAGCAACGGCTACCATTTCATTGAAGATGTGTCAACCAAGGGTTAGACAGCCAAATTTTCCACTATATATTCCCTGGGGTTCACTATAATAAAAACAAGATAATACAGGAGATAATAACAGATAATAAGAGTTATTTAGTTCTAAGTTATCCATTCAGTATATAGTTATACTATAATCAGCTTCCATTGTGCTGTTCTGTCTCAAGGATATTATTGCTGTATGCAATAATTGGAAGACTCTTAGAGAGAAGAGTAAAGATCTGAGCGAGGATCTAGAAAAGAAGGAGTCACAATCAGGGATAGCTGCCAACTGTGTGTTGGGCCAAAGAGACTGTCACCAGGGCATCTCAGAAAAGATCAGGTGGACATGAGCAAGGGAATGAATCCCTACAAGTATGACATCACAAGTATTAATCAGGAATATTGGATGAGCATTGGGCCAAAATATAATTTATACTCAACTATGGATATTAGTCTCCATACTATTATTGATTAATAATTCATTCTACTAGCCCCCTTCCAAAGTGACCACCAGCTCGCCTTAGCTGCGGTGGCCTCTCCTCATTGCCCAAAACTTCGCACCGCGGTGGCCCAGTCAGTGGCTCAGCTCCAGCATGACCTGCTCACCATCTTCTTCCCCTTGACTTCCCTGAATCTCCCTCCAATGACATCTCAAAACTATTTGATGATGCTGAAATTGCTGTTATGAATGTTGCAACGCTTGCTTCATTCAACCCCCCATCCAAAATCACCCACCACATTATCTCCCTTTTCACCAAACTTCCTGAAGCCCGCAAAGAAGCTGAAGTTCTCCTCACAGCTTTTGTTGAAACAATTTCCCATCATTATCTTGATGCGGAAGTGGAAAACTCCTACTACGCTGACCTCAGCCCCCACTATGTGGATGCCCCAACGCCCTGGCTCTCTGCTCTGATCTGGTACTGTAACCAACATCCCTTGATTGAGGTGAGTCTTTCTGAAAACCAACCCCCTGACCCCTCCTCACCCTCTGCCATGGTGGGTTAGCAGTTTCTGCTTCCCACCTGGTTAGTAGTTTGTTTTGTAGTTTTGAGTGTTGTGTCTGGTACTGTCCGTCCCCTGGTCAGCGTACCTCAAATAAATTAAATAATTCATTCTACTATACAATGTGACAAAGTGAACGAGGAAACTGAACCTGTGCAGTAAAAAGGTTACTAGGGTTATTGCCAATAATAACCCAAACTAGTAAAATTTACAAGCTGGTGCCCACTACAGGGGTAGTTGAGTTGAAGAATCTATAAGAATATTGTACAAAGATGAGCTACACAAACTGTGGACCAAGTTAGCCACTGAAAAACCAGAATGCTCAAAACTCAGTGGACCATCGGGAGTTTGCAGCTTTGGAAGAACAAGTTGCCAAGGTGGAGGAAGGAATAGAGAATGTAGCAAGCTTCAGGAACAAGTTACTTGGGATAGTAACGTTGTTGAAGAAGAATGAAGGAGATCTTGTTTGAGAGGTCTTATACCTGAAAATGGAGTGAGAAGCGGATCGCGTTCATTAAATAAATTTTAGAGTGGATATAGAAAGATTAATCAAATAAGTGGAGGAAATTAAAGCTCACAAATGTGCTTGTGAGCCTGATAAGGCAAGTGATGCTGAGGAAAGAAGTCCTCACCCAATACTTGGGTAGTCAAATACCCCAAGGAACATGCTGCCCGCTTTTGCAATAATTTTGGAGTTGATTCCAAAAGTCACTGCTCAAGTGAGCTGAGTGGCCGAACCTAGAGAATCAGCCAGAGATAACTCAGAGAAATTAAAGGCAACACTAAAATTGACAATGTTCCATCTGGATAACACCCCAGCTTTTTTCCAACTGTTCAATATGACCATTTATGGCTACAGGGATCATCAAAAGGCGTTGACAGTCATGAATTGCCTAGACACTGACTGTCATAACTTAGTGTTACCTCATTTGGAGGGGGACAGCTGATCATATGTGGAGGCAAAGTTGGCCACATGAAAGAGTTTGGGAGTCTGACACGCATGTTGAAGTGCAAGCAGGAATTTATGGGAATCCAGTTCCATAAAGATGAGTCTCTAGCTAGCTTTGCAGATCAGTATTACCAGGAGTCACAGATCCTGGTTGGAGCGAAAGTGATGGATGACTTTGGTACTAGAATCGCTGGAAGCAGTAATTTGGCCCTATCACGATTTGCATCACATGATATCTTACATGTTGTTTTTTTGTTTATTGTGGGGAAGGCTGACCATGGGACGGACACTTCTGAATATGACTCAGGAAAGACAAACTTAGTACCAGGGGAGGCACCCCAGAGAAGCGATGCTATCTCTTGTTGCCAGCGGGAACGCCACTTATGGGGAGGGGGAGGGAACGTGTGAAGGGGCCGTAGCCACTATTGAGCACGTGTGGAGGAAGGGGTCTGATTTGATGAACCAGACTGGGAACCAGGAGGAGACCAGCTGTCGGCGACGCGGTGGGAGGTATCTAAACATCCATGCTTGAAAGTGGTCCACCAAATGAGAATGGAATCTGTGGACAGCTTCTGGGAGGGTGGGGATGGAGTCAGAGATGGCATCCAAGACAATCGTGTGGATAGTCCACATGGCTATTGCAACCACCAGAGCATGGAGGGAGGGTGGAAGGGAGGAGGCCATTGATAAAGCAAACATATCTCTTGACAGACTGAAGGGATGCGTTTGATCCTGGCCCAGCAAACGTTGAACTTCGCGCCATATCACTTTAGAGGTGGGGCACTTCTCCAGGCGGTGGAACAGCGTTCCATACTGGCCACACATGACACAGGATGAGTGTAAAGCGTTAAGCGCTCAGCTGTATGATACACCCGCCTCAGGCAGCGCCACACATGGGAGCGGACTTGAGGCTGCAACAGAGGATGGTGTGCATATTTCCAGATAGTCTTTTGGGTCTCAATGGAGTAAGGGATGTCCATCATGTCCAGGTAGTCCACACTGGTTAGGACATGAGGTCGTTTGGGGATCACGTCATCTTGAATGGGTAGCCCCTGTACCTCTTGTGTGAACTGAGGAGAGGGGCGGCCTCTTTGGGTTGTATGTCAACTAATACGAATTCTCCACTCTGCGCTCCGCATGGAGAGTAGGATTCGTTTGTAGTGGGTTTTTGTCCCGTGAGGACCTGTGGCCGATGTGTGTGATGCGAGGTATTTCATCAGGGAGTGGGGGTTCGATGGATTGTTGAGGCCCAAGGCTCAGGAGAAGTTGGAGCGGGCTGCGCAGGACCAGTGTTGGGATGGGAGTGTAGGAGCGGTGATGGCCGCGATCCAGGTGCCCAGGATCTTGGCAGCATGGGCTTTGAAGTCAAGCAGGCCCATGCCACCATGATGATGAGGGCCAAACATGACCTCTAGCCATACTGGTGGTGGGCGGCCTGACCAAAGCCATCCTTGAAGAAGGGCATACAGGGATTTGAAGAAGCTTGGGGAGAAGGGGATGGCGTGGGCTCCGAACCAGACTTTGGATAGGAGCATAGAGTTGGCAAGAACAACCCTGCCAGTGAGGGTAGTAGGGTGGTCTCTGAGAGAGGCGATTCGCTTCGTCACGTTGTCCATGATATCTTCCATGTTCATGATAGAAATAACTACCTCACAAATGGTAGATAGCTTGAAGATTTTGGGAGCGACATTTGATGCCCCAAATAGAAGCTTCAAATCCAATCCAGTATAAAATCCAAATCCCACAAAAGGGGAAAAAAAGGAGCTAAAGAGAATACCAATCAAACTGTGCCAGGGAATAAGATAAAGAATTCAGATGGTTAAACAAGAAGGAAAAGGTCTGCTACCAATGTTGCGGGAAAGGACATTTTGCCGTGCACTGTAAGAAGCCAAAGGATCATATTAACGTGGTCCAGGCGAAAGAGTTAGATGCCACCAAGGATTTTTGGAAAAGGGCCCACAGCCTAGACGGGGAACAGTCTATAGCTGTGGAGAAACCTGTTCCTCCTGACATTATGAATGAAGAAAATAAAATTAGTGATCTGTTCATAGATGACAAGCAGGATCAGCTGTATCAAGTGATCAATTTGGATGTAAATGCCATTACCAGAGTCGGGGCAAAGAGAATTGACCCCGAGATAATCAAGAAAGTTGCCTGGCCAATGCCCAACAACTGGCGGATAAAATTCAAACTACTGAGAATTCTGAAGAATTATTTATGTCCTTTTAGATGAGGCTAATTTGTCTATCCCCCTCAGCACAATAAAGTAATTATTTCCTTATTTATTGGTGCAAATTATTCAAACCCTAGATTTGGCTGATAATGCCACTATTCACTCAGTAAACACTATATTACAATACTCCAAGTGTACATATATAGACATACAAGTGAATCAAGTATGGGTGATAGATTGTCGACAGCAGAGCGCCCATCAATATTGTCTTGACCAAGCTGGTAAAGAGGATGAAGATCTCGCCAGACTTGGAACATAAGCAAGAGTACAGGACAGCTGAGCCAAACACCACCATCTCCTGTGGAGTGTATAGCGCGCTGCCACTACTATTTGGGTCATTGATGGTATCTGCGCTAACAATAGTTTTGTCCAACCGAAACTATGAAATTTTGATCAGAATGGAATTTCTATGGAAATATGGAGCTAAATGTAACTTTGAGGATAATACGTTGACCATATTGGGTCAAACGTTATCATTGGTATATCAAAAGGATGTGGAAGCTCTACTAAATTGGAGAAACAACTTCATCAAATCTAATATACAATGATGGCATCTTCCCAATTTGGTACCAATTAGTTGGTAGAAAGCGATGCAAAATACCAGTGGAAATCCTAGAGAACTGGGGAATTCCACTGAGGATCAAGAATGAGAGGAACATACCACCAGGATCACAGATGATAGTCAACACAGGGTTGACATTGGAGATTCCTGAACTGTTGTATGGGGAGGTTGGAAGCTCCTGGAAGAATCCAGAGTGGAGTCATGAGTTGCCCATGGGATTATAATGCCAGGCTTGGAGAAATTCGAGTTCTCCTGGAAAATTTAAGTGAAAAACTGATGAAGATCAAGAGGAATCAGATCATCACATTTGTTCATCTGATCCTAATGACTGAATTGAGAAGAACTCACGATTTTGGAACTCTTGATGAATTGGGATTACTGGACAGGGTTTAAGAATATCAACCTATTGGTTGATTGAGATCAGTTTGCTGATCTGTCAGAAGGCCAGCAAGAGGATGTGCTTGAACTATTTGAAAGGTATTGGGAAGTGTTTGCTCAGGATGACCACAATTTGGGATGCACACAATGCGTGATTCACAAAGTTGACACTGGGGAAAATTTAACAATCAGGATGAGACTGATCTGATGATCAAAAGCCACTGAAGCAGTAGTGGAGGATTAAATCAGCAAAATAGTGAAGCATGGGCTTCTAGTTCCGTCATCAAGTCCCTGAGCGAGTCCAATTCTGATCATGAAGAAAAAGGATGGATCCAACCGGGTGGTGAATGACTACCAAAGGCTGATTAAAATCACAAAGAAGGATTCATATCCACTACTGAAGATTGATGATGCACTAGTTTGTTTAGAAGAAGCAAGTATTTCTCCATGATGGATCTGATCTCAGGATTTTGGAAGATCGACTTGCCAAAGGAAGACCAGGAAAAAATGCATTATTATTACCGCGCAGGGGCTATACCAACTGACGAGGATGCCCCAGGGTATACAAAATGCGCCTGCAACATTTCAGAGGGCCATGGATGCGATATTAAGTGACTTGAAGTTGTCATGCGTCCTGGTATATCTGGACAATACAAACGTGTTCAGTAATACGTTTACTGATCACCTACACCACTTGGAAGAAGTATTCAAGCAACTGTCTGTGGCTAACCTGAAGATCAAGCCAAGGAAGTGCTACTTCTCTAAGAAAGAGTTGGAATATCTGGGATTCGTGATCAACTCTAGTGGATTGCAGCTGCAAGCCCAGAAGATAGCAACTATAGAATGGATGGCTGTACCAAAGAGTGTCTGAGACATCTAAGTGTTCCTTGGGATAGTCAGATACTACAGAAGATTTATTTGGGACTTCGCCCAAATAGCTGAGCCCTTATTTCATTTATTAAAGGATCTGAAAAAAAGATTCATATGGAATGAAGAGGTTTAGGACTCATTTTATGAGCTATGCCGGTATTTGATATATTCTCCAATTCTGAAACATCCAAATTTTGATTGAGACTTTATTATTTAAAAAGATGCTTTGTTGACGGCGATTGGCGCTGTACTAAGCCAAGTAGATGAACTTGGGGATGAACATCCGGTGGCATATGTGAACCAGACACTCTCAGCTGCTGTGAGGAACTACACTGTGACTGAGCGTAAATTCCTTGCTGTCATTTACGCATGTAAGCAGCTTTGGGTGTACATCCATGGAATGCACTTTAAAGTGGTGACGGAACATTCTTTGTTGCATTGGCTCCATAATTTAAGAGAACCAGAAGTATTACTGGACCAATGGGCACTTAAGCTCCAGGATTATGATTATGAGATTGTCCACCGATCAGGGGCTTCTCACCAGAATGTGGATGGCTTATTGTGGTTACCAATGGTCCAGTTGGTATACCCACAGGTGGATGAGCTATTCCAGAGAATGGTCAAAGGAAGAATTGAGGACAAGCCTTGAGAAATCCAAGGTGCGCTTCAGAAAGTGATGGAAAACACTGAGACCATGGATGGACAAGTATTTTAGATGTTCAACAGGAAGTGGTTATTATTCCTGAAACCATCGGAAAGAGCAGCTTTAGTGCAAGCCACTCACAAGGTTGTTGGGCATGGAGGCCTGAGGAAAACAACTGACCATATTCACCAGTACTATTACTGGGAATCTATCAACTACAATGTTGCAGATTATCTATCTTGTTGCATGGAGTGACAGTTGCACAAACCACATAAGAATACAACTGGATAATGACTGGTCCGCCCTGGATTTTCCTGGCACATGGTGTCAATTGATGTGATGGGACCGCTGACGATGATTGCATGGGGAGTCAATTATATTATAGCTGCTATCAACCATCTGATGAGATGGGTCGAGATGAAAGCCCTAACAAAAATAGATGCTACCAGTACCGCGAGGCTCATCCTGGATCAAGTAGTATACTGGCATGGATGTCTGCAGGCCCTGCTTAGCAACAGTGTAACCAACCTCATGTCTCATGTGATCCCAAGATTAAATAAGATAATGGGGATCAGAGGAGTCATGTAAATACCTTACCATCTGGAGACAAACATACTGATAGAATAAGTGAATGGAATGAAAAAATGACGCTGAGGAAGCTAGTTGCAGGAAAGCTTCTGCATGGGGAATGTACCTGAGTTTGGTGATGTTCGCCTACAATATTAGTCATCATACAGCAATGGGAAAGACGCCGTTTGATTTGTTGTATGGGAGAAAGGCCGCGTTGTCACCAATTTTATATTTGGTGGTGGAACCTATATCAGGGATGAGTATCGAGCAATATTTCTACTGACTGACAAATATCCTGATTGATATTCAATTGCAAGCATTTGATACAACCTTGAAGAAAATAATACAAGCAAAATTGACAGATGGTAAGAACTGACCGGCCTTAGCAGAATATCAATAAGGGGAAAGAGTTGCCTATTGCAATACACATGGTTTTGGATGAAGAGTCAAACTAGATTCGTTGTGGTTGGATCCATTTGAAGTAATTGCCAAGATGGCAACTGATGCCTACTCCATCAAGAATCTCTTAAATTTAAGAGTTGTGAATCAAGTCCACGCTAAGTATATGAAGTGATGGATCAGTGAGAAAATAAAAGAGTTCCTGAAGAACTGATGAACCTTTAAGTTGGTCATGTCCTTATGATTAGGTCAAGTCCAAAAAAAGGACCTCTGAACCAATTTAGATGGTTAAGTCCAAAAATCGACCTCTGAACCATAGAAAACTGGCAGGTTTAAGTACCTAGGACCCAGTTTAGGGGAAAAATAAAAAGATGGACCGCTGGACTGAAACAAGGTCAAAACCCATGGAAAAAAGAATAAAAATAAAAAATTGATAAAAGATAAAGGGAAGAAAAAAAGATTATAAACTGCACAGTTAAAAAGCCAAATTAATTTTATAATTTTTATTTTTATTAACTGTACTTGGTATGGGGATGATTCTGCCTATGTTACCTCTTGAGGGAGGGAGGATGGATCGTGGTAGGAATGAACAGACCATCAAAATTGATGTGAGATCTGATTCTAGCGAGGGCTAGACCTACACAAAACCATGTTCTTTGAGTGGATGCAGAGCCCTGCGAGAAAGCAACTAGGGGAAGGCAAATTGAGATTTTAGATGAAGCCAATTGTGAAACCCTAGGGTGGGGAGAAAAGCAACAGTACAAGAAGAGGTAATTAAAAAATAACCCCAATTGTGACAAACAGGGTCTTTCCACATTGCCACAAAGCAGCTGAGCAAGAGGGCCCATGTGAGGGCCCACAAACATGAGAGGGCTGCAGTGGTTAAGTCCTTTGTTCGTTGGCTTTATGAGCGGTTAAGGTATCCTTGGAATATGGTGAGGATGATGCTCACGCTGAGGAGGACAGTCTGTCCCCCAGAGAGAGCGTACAGAGAGGCGACTGTTCTGTCAAAATCCCAGGATTGGTCCATTTTCTTTGCTCAAAATCCGCGGTTTTCCATCAAAATCATAATAAATGATTTTGAAATTTCAAAACTTTATTATCAATTTTGAGGTTTTTATTTGTATATATTAGAAGACGAAGTTGTCTTAAACACCTTCGCTTGGTTGTTTTTATATTATGGAATGGGGGATATGGGGAAATTGGACCCCACGGAGTCCATGGGTGAAGGGCTATTTGCAGGCCTATTTTGAGAATCTCAGCCTCCGATATCCCATCTAGGCCTGTTCTAGACCATTTGTTGGGTACCCATGGCGTTACAGAAACTTTTCCCTATATATTTTCATTCGTTGGGGATGAATCAGAGCTTGTGTCAACCTTATCGCCAAAATTTCCATTTTTGGGATAATTTGGCCTGGCAGCCTCTGATTTTCTGGGCTGCCCTTTGCCATGGCTCTTGATACTTTCAACAAGTGGCGGATTTGGCTTGTCATCTTCTGATTCATTGAGCTGCCCAATGCCGTGATTCTCATCATTTCCTCTTTTAGTATTATCTGGATTGGCAGCTCCTGATTTGCTGGGCTGCCTGATGCCGTGATTCTTACCATTTCCATTTTTGGCATAATTTGGCTTGGCAGCTCCTGATTTGCTGAGCTGCTCTTTGCCATTGCCAATCTCTTCATTTAGATCCTCGGAATTTGGGTTGGCAGCCTCTGATTGGCCCAGTCGCCATTTACATCGACCTCTGCCACCTTTGCTCCAAGGTTTTATCAATTTTATGGCATCTGATTTTACAGTATGCCATTTTTAGGGTCGTTGCCCTCAAGCCCCACGTTTTTATTTATATTATTTATGGTACTACTAGCCACGATACCCGCCTTAGGGGGGTTGGGGCTATGTGGTGGTCAGGAAGTGCCTTGACCGTCACACCTAGTAAATTCTGATATGGTACTGGAGCGGGAAGATTAGTTCTGAGCGCCTGACAACAGGCTTCATCAAGAACATGGACATGTGGGCTGGCAACAAACAAGGGATGCTTGATGGGGGTTGCTGAAATTATAATTCCTATCAATGCCATCAGCAGAAGGTACAGATGGGAAGCGCCGGAGAAGAAATAGTCATGCAGGGAGCAAATTACATCCAGCAAGCAACAACTAGGTGCTTCTCATAAGCTGAAGGAGCGGTGAAACCCAGGAGAGGCTGGAAGTTTTGTGGACTAATTTTCAAGAACTTGGCCAGCAAAGCAAAGAGCATATGAGGTGGTATCTCAATCTAGGATGCTATCAAGATCATAGGGATTTAATGCTTGAGACTAAGCCTCAGTGACTTGGGCCCAGAGTTCAGCGTAGGGGAGCTCAAAGTGAATACTGTTACCAATGGTGAGCTTGGTAGCCAGAGCAGCGGGTTTGTATAAAATTCTGAGTCAGAAGAGGACTCAGGAAACGGGTCCAACTCAGCAAAAAAACAATTAAGAGCAAATGGCATAATCTCTGGAGCATCCACAACGATAGTCAGTGCATTAGAGAAAGGAGACAAATCCAGGTAAGTTTTGAAGTCTAACTCTGGAATTGATGGCAGAGGAAGAGTCAGCTGAGAGTTGTTTTAAATGATCACAAGCCTGGTTTTGGAGGGATTAGTTACCATTTCTGGTAATTTGATGGAAGGAATAGCCGCTGGCGCCAGACTAGGGGTATGAGTCCTGGAAGGACCATAGAAGAGGTTCCTCCAAGCATCCTGACTAATCTGCTGGAAGAGATGGAGGTCTTGATCAGAAAAACTATTCAGAAGCTGCTGGTATCATGACCAGGAATTCAACATATAAGCTTGACAAAAGGGGGATTTCAGACTTATATGGAAGTTGACATGATGCACTCTACAATCTCTTAGGCTCCAATTTCGGAGAAATTAATCTCAAATTAATGGGAAAAGCTCTTCAAGAGAAGAATTAGGAATGACTTGAGCCAAGAGGTTATGAAAGAAATAACAAGTGAAAATAGAAATAAGTATTCTTAATTGAGCCATGAAACGAACATTGATGGCAAGAGTCTCCTGTCTAGGATGAGGATAAAATCAGGAAATCAAGGACGCTGGACCAAGAATCCTGAATATAACAGCGGGTCATATACCCTGATGGAGGGAAAACCAGATCCCAGGACAATATTGTCATGAGTAAATTGATCATCCCAGCATGATAGTAGATCCTGGGGACCACGATCTGAAAAGGTTGTAGCGAGGAGGAAGAGAAGAATGCTGTTGCCAAAGGTTATCCCAAGCAGAGTTGAGTATTGACGAGTGTACTCCGCTTAAACCAATGAAGTATTCAACCAAGTGTCTGAAGTAGTGTTCTCATGCCCTGGTCCTTTTCTCGCTGGAAATCTAGTCAAGAGGGGGATTTGTTGGGATTTTTGCCCATATTCCCAGCCTGCTAGATTACCTGGAATCTCTAGGGGGAAATTTCCTAAGGCGAAGTGATTTGGAAATTGGTTGCCCAAGTTTTAAAGTAATTACATTTGGGGGATTTTGGGATATTTGCCTAGTCATATCTCTCAGGGATTAATCCAGATGAATGCTTAAGATCTCATAGGGCAGAGTTGCCAACGAAATAGGGGCATCTGATAGTGATTAACTATCAGGTGTACCAATTGGGATCAGTCAGGTTTCATCACCAACTGATTGGGAATGAATAGCAAGTTGTGAGGCGAGTGATGCCACCTGCAACTATCAAATCAATTGGTTGTTGAGATATCTGCCTTAATGGGTAATAAGTCCCATTACCTAATCAGGTCGCTAGCCAAATATGGTTGGTTCACTTGGATCGAGAGGAAAACGTTTGGGACATGTTTTCTGGCTCTTTCTGTTTAGGTCTTGAGGATTATCAAATGACAGATCCTAGCCAGGATGGGGAAGACCATCACTGCTGAGACGAGGATGGGTGATTCAACAGCAACGGCTACCATTTCATTGAAGATGTGTCAACCAGGGGTTAGACAGCCGAATTTTCCACTATATATTCCCTGAGGTTCACTATAATAAAAACAAGATAATACAGGAGATAATAACAGATAATAAGAGTTATTTAGTTCTAAGTTATCCATTCAGTATATAGTTAAACTATAATCAGCTTCCATTGTGCTGTTCTGTCTCAAGGATATTATTGCTGTATGCAATAATTGGAAGACTCTTAGAGAGAAGAGTAAAGATCTGAGCGAGGATCTAGAAAAGAAGGAGTCACAATCGGGGATAGCTGCCAACTGTGTGTTGGGCCAAAGAGACTGTCACCAGGGTATCTAAGAAAAGATCAGGTGGACATGAGCAAGGGAATGAATCCCTAAAAGTATGATATCACAAGTATTTAATTGGTGGTTTACTGGCCAAGCGTTGGGCCAAAATATAATTCATACTCAACTACAGATAATAGTCTCCATACTATTATCAATTAATAATTCATTCTACTATACAATGTGACAAAGTGAACGAGGAAACTGAACCTGTTTAAAAAGTTTACTAGGGTTGTTGCCAATAAAAACCTGAACTAGTAAATTTTTACAGTCCTGAAGGATAATGGGAAGCTTCGCCCATGTGTAAATTTCCATTGTCTCAATGCGGCTACTAATCCAAATCCCTACCCTATGCCTCTCAGGAGAAAATTTTTTCATAAAATTGCAAACTGGAAGTTCTTCTCCATGATGGACCTCATTGACGCCTTCCACCAGATCTCAGCTCTGCCAAAGCATCATTAATACGCGCCCTTCAAGTGCCACTTGGGGCCCGTTAATATAAGGTGATGACATTTGAACTATAAAATGCACCAACAGTATTTCAACTACAAATTTACCATATGTTGGGCGATATTGTAGGCTTTGCTGTATTAGATATATGATAAAATCCTTGTGCTCTTAAGACCTGATAAGAGAATGCCAAGGATGACAAATGGGTTCTACAGGAGATTTCCAAAGCCAACATGAAGCTGAAGCCCTTAAAGTGTGAGTTCATTAAGGACTCCATCTTATTCTAGACAACGTCATCTTCAAGGAAAGCATGGCTATCTGTCCTGACAAGCTATTAGCTAAGAAATGGGCTGCTCTTGTAAACAAGACTGGCATTTGAAATTTTCTTATTGTGGCCAATTTCTTCTGTCATTTTACCAAGGATCTCTCGTTGACTGCTGCTCCCTAGCCCGCCTCACAGGACAGGTTCCCTTCACCTGGTGAGGAAGAGGAGGAAGCCTTCCAAGCCGTAAATGAGAGCCTACTTTCTGCACCTATCATGGCCCACCCTCACCCCAACCATCCCTTCATTGTTGAGACTGATACCTTCATCTTCTCTTAGGGGGACGTTCTCTTACAGGAGGGTTAGGAAGGTTTAAAAACCTGTGTGCTTTTCAGTCGCAAGGTGCTCCCAGCAGTGTCCAATTACCTGATGTACAACAAGTATTAACTCACCAAATTGCCATACTTGATGAATGACAGCACCACCTTCTGTACGCTCACTTTCCCTTCATCAATTTAGTGATTACCGCTCCTTGAAATTCCATAAAACGCCTAACACTAAACCAGAGCAAGCCCACTGGAACCATAAACTAATTGAGTATAAACCACTATTGATTAAGAACCTGGACATCTAACCTTGATACTTAATCTCTTGCTGCAACCCTTGCATAGCTCTCACTTGCACCAAATTAGATTAGTTCAACACCGTGACCATGCTTTCCCCAATCTTTTTGTCATGATCCAAGGAAATTTTAAAAAACATTATGTGAAAAATACAGAATGGCCAAGATTACAGCATACTGGGGAAGGAGCTGAAAGAGGTCTTTGCAGAAGGTTCTACTAATGAGGCACATAAAAACTTCCTTCATCAAGAAAGTAATTATTCATCACCAGGGGAAGGCTTGGGGACATGTCACGGAGATGCAAGATGAAATTATTAGGCAATCATGACCACCCTCTAGCTGGACACCTTGTCATCAAGAAGACTGTGAACTTAATCAAGCGATTTTATAAATGGCCTGGATTTTACTCTATGGTAACTAAACAACTCTCAAAGTTCTTAACTATTTCTGATCCAACCTTTATGCTCTAAGCACCCAAGGGAAACAAATGGCAATCTAAGTTCCCACTAAGTCGTGGTCTTCTATCAACATGTATTTCATCACTTGTCTGTCATTGTCAAATTGGTATGATGCGATCATGGTGGTAAGGACCAGCTCTCTGAGTACGCGGGATTCCTCTTATACACCTCTCATATCACCTCAAAAGAAATGGACAAAATGTTAAGCAAGTAGATCTATTTGAAACATGGCCTAATTGATTAAGTTTTATTAGACCTCAGCCTCAGTTTATCTTGAGCTTCTAAGACCACCTCCTGTTTAACTTAGGCATCAAGTCCTGTCGCTCCTATACCTACCATCCCCAGTTGGATGGCCAAACAAGTAGAGCCACCAGGCTTAAGAGAAGTACTGTTAGGAGCGTATCTGTAACGTTCTAGTTCCAATAGAGGTGTTGGGCGAGGGATCCCCACTACTGAGGAACATTTTGCCAAGGAAAGGATATACAAAATACCACCAAGTAGGATGGTGCACAGAGAGCCTCAAGCAAGGAGGGCACACATTTGACTAAATTGGATTTGAGAGAGGTCGGCAAACAAAGTTAAGCATATGCACATAAAAATACTAAAACAAATGGGGCTTTTAATTTATTCAAAGGACCAAAGAGGAATGTTGGTCTCATAAAATTATAATTAAGCAATGTGTGGGGAGTTGTCAAACTGAGTGGCAGGTGCTAATCTTAAACAAATCAATAAAAGCACAATACCATCCAACGTGGTACTGTAACTTGAGATAGCATGAAATCAAGTGATTGTAATTGGATCCTACTCAATGTAGTAATATTGCAAATGGAACAGGTTTAAAAACCCTTTTCCCCAAACAACCAAATCAAACTGTCCGCATTTGTAACATATCTGGTGATATTTAACGCCCTGGTTGTAAAGTTGGTCAAAGCATCAAATAAATCCCCAGGACCAACCTGGGAATTTTTTGCCTGCACCCAGAATTATTCCAGGGTATGTTTGATTCAGGAAGGCCTTATAACTTGCCTTTTTTGGACTCCTGACGTCCAGCTTTGTCATTACTATTAATGCCCTCAATTATGCCATTTATCCATGACAAGTAACTTCACTGCTATATCCCAGCCCAGCAGAAAACTTTGACCTCCTGGATTACTCTTAGTTAATTTGATTACAACAATAACCATCACTTTATTTAAGGATATGTCCCTATATTTTGACATCCATGGAAAACAACCCTGGATATTTAAGGGATAACCAGATAGAGTATACATGACGCTAATGATTTAGTAAAATAACATTCAAGTGAACCTCACTTCCCAGAAGACTTACTTCAACAAGGATGTGCAATTCCAGAAGGTTAAGGCTGACACTCACTGTTCAGATCCCCTTTCCTAAATGAAAGGAGATATGGTTTTTATCAGTGCCAAAAATAACTCTGTACCCATATATTGCCGCAAGTTGGGCCCCCTTGTCTTGGGCATATACAAGATGCTCCACTAGGTCAATAAAGTAACACTTTAGTAAAAACTCCAAAAAGGTTCCTGAGCTCACCTTGTCCTCCAAGTCTCCCAGCTAAGTAAGTTTGTAAACCCATCTCAGACAAGCCAGGCTAGTATTCTCATAAAGCCCTGGAGAGGCAAATTATGAAATCAAGGAAATTCTGTAGACTAAGATCATCTGAGGCAAACACTCCTATCTGGTCAAATGGAAGGGCTATCACATTGAGGAGGCACCTGGAAATTAGTAGCAGACTATGCCCACTGCTCTGAGAAATCAAAAAGTTCCTCGCTCAAAATTTACTATATAAGAGGGGGGTGATATCAAGATCCAGGATTTGCCTAGATTGAACATTGCCTTAATATTTTATAAAAATTTTGAAAAATGGGAATCAACCATGACATGATCTAGTACAAGAAAAACTACCTGGCCTCAATTTTCAATGAACTAACCCCAATTATCTTTAGTTGGCAACAATCCCAGAAGGTTCAAAAATCAATAAAATTATCTATGGAAATCGCACTTGCACGAAAATAATTCAATAAAAACATCCAATTCTATCAAGAAATCAAGATAAAATCTGGCCACTGACATAAAGCTATTGACCTGCATACACAGATCTGATTGGAGGTCTGTTAGCTGCAGGTATTATGAAGCTTTTAAAGCAAATGTGGCAACTATCCTGAGTAAGTATATAATTGCTAGATAATCCACTTCCATAACATTGAAATAAGAGATCAAAAACTGTGGCAAGAGGTTACAAGGAATTCTGCTCAACTATAATCTTCTGTTTATGTTCCATAAGTTCTCAATAAGTCATTCGTATTTAGATTTCCTTTGGTGATTTTCTGGACCCTAATTCTAGTTATGATCATAACTAGCACATCCTTCAGATCCTCAGAATTTGCTCTTGTCCTTTAGCCAACCAACCGGCGTTTTTACTGCTTTTTGTGTTTCTTTCTCTTGATAGCATCTTAACCTAACACCAAGGGAATTATGTGAAGTTTTGCCAATAATTTGGTCTTTGGCACTACTGTAGATTAGACGTGTGTGGGAATGCATACTCAACAGTCTTTCTTTAAAGCTTATGGAGACAAACCATGACACAGTGTAGATAGCCCTTAACAGGATCAGCACTTGGAGTTTTTTCTTAGTAATTGATAGACACAAAATTTGAGACTAATCCCTCTAATAAAAATTGCTCTAATTTAATTCTAAGCTATCAAAAATATAAAGCTATAGTCAAATGAGGCCCAAGGGCTTGTCTAACTCTTAAAAACATATCTAACATAAAAATGTGAAGAACATCTCTCTAATTGTTTTTACTTTTAGGTGACTTAATAAAAGTAAAAGTAAGTAAAACTTTGACCTTTAATTGCCTATCCTACCCAATAACTATAGATTCTCTTCCTGTTTCTCCAGTCTGGGGCAGCGGCGAAACAACACCAGCGTTTTCTGTGTGGTAGAAAAACACATTTGGATTGGTATGTCCAATTCCACCAAAATTTTGGGTTAATTAGTTTACTTAAAGATCTTTACACCCACCTCAATTTTACCCAGATGTTTCCCCAATGTCCCCTAGTGCTCCCTAGAGCAAAATGTGTTTCACTCTTTAGGTTCACTATGAGAAGTTATTCCCATATAATTATCAACAAATTATTTAAAATAACTCAGTTGGGGATGCAACTTGCTGTTTTAATGACTTCTGCCCCTATAAGGGGTATCTTGACCTCAGTTTCACTTGTAAAGCTTAAGTTGCCTTGGCACAACTGTGCTCCTAGTTTTCCAGGGTACACCTATTCCTACCACTTATACCTGGCTCTCAGAGGACACCGTTTTAGTGGTTTAGCTGTTTGTACACTCACCTTTCCCCCGTGGTGCTCCATCAGAAGCTGAAGGAAAGTTTGGCAGCCTACGGCACCAACCTCATTTTTCAATTTGTGGTCCCAAATGGGGCCACGCCTCACTTTGACTTGGGTGTGTACCACACCCAGCCTTGATCTTAATAAAATTGCTTTGGCGATTACTCTCCATGCCATCATCCCCTCTGCCTATGACTATCCATTATGGCTTTCATTGAGGGCGGACAGACTATCTGTCCATCATGTTTCCAGGTGAACCATTAAAAATATAAAGGCTCATCTCTGACGCTTCTGCCAGCTCTGCGCTCTCATCTGCCAGATTCCATTTTACTGCTGAAACCACGCTTTTTAAAGTATGGGGTACTATTCTACCCCACTTCCCCCAAAGCCTTCCATTGCAAAAGTCTGCAACAAGTAACCAGACCCCTCCCCCGCTTAGTGCCACAGATGCCCTACCAATCATGGTCATGTTTGGACATTAGTTTGCACCCATGTTTCTATAAAAGCAAACTATCCTCAGTCATATGCCAATTCCTCATTTCAGTTCAACCAAAATCCCTTGGGGCTTATCTAATGAAGCTGGTAAATTAGATAACTTCATTTAATACACCCTCTCTACAGGTTTGTTGGAATTCAGGTTTCTAGGCTTTCTGGTGCTATTTCCACCTGAATCTTAACAATTCCTCCACAGGAGAAGTGATACTCTCAATTGCTGAAATACCCATTTTATGGGGTAATTTATTACTTAAATTTATAATATAAATTTTTTTAAAATACTAACAATTGGGATTTTATAAATAATTTACTATTGGCCACGAGGGGGTAAAAAGTGAACCCACTTAGTATCTCATGCTTAGTATAAAATGTATTGAGGCTTGAAGTGGTAGAAGTTTAAAATTCATATTAGCTATGAATAGAAAAAGTAGGGAATATGAGGTTTGGACCTATCAGAGCTTTCAGACTTCATCTTGCTTTAATGGGATGGCCGATGGATGACCATTAACTGTAAGATAACCTTGTGGGGAAAAGATTTAATGTTATTTATCCAATTAGATGTTGAGACCTCAGAATAATTTCCCTGATTCTGCCACAGGATTGGCACAACTTAACTACCAACAATGGATCATTTTGGCTGAGGTAAGTGAATAGGTATATTGCCCTGATTCAAGGGATTCCACTAAGAATTGACCAGGTTTTTTGTGTAATATTTGTCATTTTTTCTCAAAACTCTCTTCTCAAAATATCAGACTTATAATTGTCTGATATTACCCACTTCAAGAGCGTTAGGTGGTAAATAAATGAGTAAAAACCAGCCGTGAACTTAGTTGATGGTAACTTCAGTAGCATGAGATTTGATGATTTACTCATCACCTCGCTTATACGTGATCACAAAAGGACCTTCCCATATAGACCCAAGATTCTCACTTCTAGGAGTGACGCGATTGTGTCAGTATAGCACCAAGTCAAAAACTTGTAAGGAGATATGAGGGACCCAGACCTCATTAGTTGCTTGGCTCTCTTTTGTGAGCTTCTTTGCCAAGTTAGTCATTGCCTCTAATTACAACTAAATAATGTGCTGAGCCAACTTTCTTTATGGCTTATTCAGGATCAGTTCTATCAGAGTATATTTCTGGCAAATAATGCGGGCACCCCAGGTTCTTGACCATACAAAACATGGAAAGGCGCCATTTTGAGGACCTTGTGATAGTTGATCCAGTAGGCCATGAGAGCACTAGGTAAGAAGTGACCCAGTGTTGTGGATCTGATCTGGCCATCTTTTTTGATATGAAAACCAGTGCTTTATTTTTTTTATTTTTAGTACTAGACCAGTGCTTTATTTTCTCTTTCCATAGTACCATTTGTCAAAGGGTTGTAGGGGTTTAGAAGTGTTGCTGCGTCCCCCAAAGAAGTAGCTAGAAGCTACCCTTGGGTTGGGACCATCTAGTACTAAAAAAAAAAAAAAGAAGTAGCTAGAAGCTTTCCACTCTTGAGGTGAAATTTTTCCCATTGTCACAAAGGAGGACCTGGTGACAACAATGCTGGGTGAGAATATTTTGATGAAGGAATGTGGCAGTGGCCTGGGAGGTCTGGGAAGGAAGAGCAACCGCTTAAACCCATTTGATGAAGTGATCAATACCTACCAGTATATAGAGATCTCCACTGGACTTCCGAGGTAATGGACCCACCACGTCTATTGTATATTATGGTTGTTACAACGTAGTGGGTTGGTATTAGTACTTGGGTTTGTAGCTGGATTGTTTCTTATAGATAAGGCAGGAGTCCAGCACTTCTATGGTAAACTCCATGACCCTCCTATTAATACCTATACTTCACCCACTCATAAGTTTTGCGCACGCCACTGTGCCCCAGAATAGAATGGACCTTCATGATCATAGGGTCTTGCTCAGAAGGGCGGAGATAGATCAATTAAATTTACTCCTACTTTCTTATACAACTTCCCACTTTCAACCTTAGGGTTTCAGGAGCGTTGGGATAAAATTTTCCTGATAGGTTCACCCTCTTCATCCCAGGCGTTAGGGGTCATAAGGAGGTCATTCATCCTCTCATTTCACTGTTATCCAGATGAAGTATAGGCAGCCGTGTTAACCCATCAAAATTCATATGGCGAGTTCCTGCCTGGTACTAATGGTCATGTCGTAGTGCTTAAGCTTCAAAGCCCATTGTTCCAACCGTCCAGTGGGATCTTTCACATTTTGCAACTACTTCTAGGAGGCGTAGTAAGTAACTACTTTGCAAGAAGCCACATGGAGTAAAGAGCGATAGTACTTTATGGCAAGCAAGACAGCCAGGCGCTTATTTTCTGTGACGCTGTAAATACGTTCTGCTTTAGATAAAATCTTGCTGAAGTAGGACTTAGGACGATTGATCCCATGCTCATCCAATTGAGCCAAGATGGCTCCAACGGCGTAATCAGAGGCATCCATGAACAACATTAAAGGCTTGACATAGTCAGGGTGGCAAAGGATGGAAATTTGTTGCATTGACTTCTTCTGGGTCTCAAACGCGGCATTTTGTTCAGAGCCCCAATGGAATGGAGTTTTTAGTCAAGAGACGTATGAGCGGCTCACTGAGCTGGGCGACTTTGGAGACAAATTGATGGTAATACCCCATGATGCCCATAATACCTGAATGTCATGAATGGTTTATGGCGCTGGCATCCTGGATATAGCCGCAACGTTATCTTGTAGGGGTTAGATTCCGCCTTGTGAAATGGCGTTCATAAGGAAATGCAGTTTTTCTGGAAGAAAGTACATTTTAATGCTTTTCTTTCTCGTAACAATCACTTTAGTTACTACAATTCGATTTGAACAGCAAATTTGGATAATCACACACAGGAAAGATGGGCGACTTTAATAACAAAAATAATACAACATGGGCGAGCGTCGTGGCAAGCGGTGCGCTTAACGGTGCAACTAAGGGCAAGAAACGCCCTGGAGGGGGACCAGGAACCCAATCTGCAAAGAAATCGTAAGCTCATACACCATCTGGGTTTATGGTATTTACTGTAAAGCACGCGCAATATATGTACATTCAATTCAACCAACCTTTGTCAAAAGTGGAACATGGTATCAGACTCTTCCTTGGGGATGAGTCACCAGCCCTGTGGGAGAAAACATGTGAGGCACAGCCCTCACTTTTCCCTCACGCGGTGTACGTAGCCACCAACAACATGGGATGTGGCTGGATCAATATTGGTTTTGAAACAGCTGATGAAGCCAATGCTGCAGCAAAAATCTGCGTGGGAATTGCCCTCCCTGAGGGCAAAAAAATTGTGCGCACCGCGCGCACCAGATGGAACAAAGCAAAAACTTTGTTCATCTCCTTTGACTCGCTCCCCACCAACCTTCCTCATAAGGTAATCGAGGAGGAGCTCCGCAAAGGTCTTGTGGCCTACAGAGAAATCTAACAACTTGAATTACAGCGATTTCGTTTAGTGCCCAACCTGTGCACGGGCAAAGCTATCGCTGTAATCAACCCCTTCCCAGAAGTGGAAGAGGATTTATCCAGAATTCCCCGTGCAGCAGAATTTCACTTTGCAGATGGGGGCCAGTCAGCTGCATTCCGAGTTACACCAGAACGCGCACCACCCATTTGCAACCACTGTGGCTCACTGGGCCACAAGGAACATGCATGCCCTGTAAAAGAGGGCTTAATGGAAAATGATTTTTGTGAAGAAGCTATGGACGAAGATAGTGAAAACTTCGCCAAAATGACTGATGGCCACCACCCATTCCGCTGGGGTGAAGATGGACTATACTCCCTCGTGGACCCAGTTACAAGTAAACAGCGTAAAGCAGCACAAAAAGCCCGCAAGAGAGCAGCGGCTGAAGTGGCGGCACACGCGGAATCCGCCATTAACCACGGACAAATTCAGGAGGATATTTCAGATATTCACCAAACCAACCAATCAGAACAATATGCCCAGGTCAAAAATTTTCACAGTAACCAGACTGAACCACAAAGCGTCATCAGTCATGCACATACTGAGGAACAATGCAACCGCAATTTGGGTGAAAACGAAAAGCACAATGCAACAAAGTTGAACCTCAGAAATATAAAATCCAATCAACGACCCACATCAAATCAACATGAGACCTGTGCAGGAAAAGTTGATGCAAATGCAAAAAACCGCAATTCCCTTGAATCATTGGGTCAGATCAAGGGAACCAACAATGGCAGTGAAAGAGTTGGAGTACAGACGCGGAGCATGGCCAAAATGAGCCGCGGTGGGATAGGACCAGAGGGTCCTCCCAACCGCTCCTGAGGCTCCACGGGCACCTCAGTGTCAATAGGGATGTAAAATATCGCGGGAGCCAGGGCTCATACGTCCCAAGCCAAAAAGCTGGCATTCCTGCGAAAACCTCTTGTAGATATCTTGGCCATCCAAGAAACCCACTGCCTACAAGGGGAAGAAGAATCCTGGTCAACCAGGGTCGCACATCACAATCAGTATGGACATCTCACTGTGGGGTTATAGTCCAAAACAACAAAAAATTTAAAATTACAAATTCATCATCACACTTGCACAGTCAAGTCCTGGTAGCAACAATCACATGGCAAGATGAAATGATTTCGTTAGCATGTATCTATGCACCGTGCACTGCAACTGAGAGAAAAAAAAATTTGAAAAACTTCTACCCTCACCCTCCCACCAGATATCATCATGTTGGGCGATTTCAACTGCTGGGATAACCCCAATACAGATCGATGGCCTAATCCCAGGGGATACCCATCTGGACACATTGAATATCGCACAATGAAGGCATCTCTTGGCTTACAGTATGCTCTTCCTCCCAATTCACCAATTCTTCCCCATATGACAAGACCCAACATACGTGAGGGACTGCTCATATCAATGAGTTGTATTAACCACATCCTCATCCCACAATCCCACCACTCAAGAATCTCTAGCTTTACAACAAAAAGATCAATTTTTCTGATCACCGATTAGTTATGGTGCAGTTAGCACCAACCCAATCCCACACACAGGTGTCGCCTTGGAGAAAGTTATCCAGAAAATATAAGATTTCCTGAGATATCTGACTGGGTTGAAAACAAGGCTACAAACCCAGAATTCACAGCCCCATTCACTTTGGATCCCATCAGAACATGGGAAAATTTCAAAAAAGATTTAATCAACAAAACCTGACATATTGCACCACGCAAGTACACCGCGGACACAGCCACAATCAAGCGTACCTTGGCAGAACTAGACCACCTGGAAATAAATACCCTGAGATCTGGCTATAGCCCTAATTGGGGACGCAAATGGGCAGAAATTTCAGCCCGACTTAACAATCTTATCTTTGAACACCAACACAGAATCAAAGTATTGAACGAAGGTAAGTTCACAAAGGAAGGCAAACCTGTTTGACATACTTTTTCCGCTAATTCCACTCCCACGGAAACCAGCCCACGTGCACACAGGTCCGCAAGACCAATGGCACTGTGGCAACTGACCCTGAGGAGGTCAAAGCGGAAATACACTGCTATTACACCAAATTATATCGCGATATGCCAACAGATCCACAAAAAAATTAAAGAATTTATTCAAACTGCCGAGATACAAAGTACACCACAAAATTACAATATACTATCCCTTATCACACGGGAGGGGCTTTGGGAAACAATTCGCAGTGCACCACTCAGGAAATGCCCAGGGCCTGATGGGATACCCTACAAATTTTATAAAAAATATTTTCAAAAAATTGCCCCCCTCCTATTGGCATCTATGAACCAGAGCTTGTTGGAAACACGCCTATTACCAGGAGGCCATGAATCCTACGTTATAACCTTGTATAAAAAGGGTGAGAAGTTGGACCTGGCCAACTGGCGCCCAATTGCACTCTCCAACACTGACACAAAAATTCTAACAAAAATTTTAGCAGCTAGATTAGGCGCAATTGCATCTGACGTCCTATCACCCAACCAGTTTGGGTTATACCAGGGCGTTCAATCTGGAACAACATACACCCTGTTGCAAACATTTGCCAATCCAAAGCAACTGGTGCCCTGGTCTTCTTGGATCAGGAAAAGGCGTATGACCGTGTTAGCTGGCCATACCTAAAAGAATGTCTACATGCCTTCAAACTCCCACCAAGATTCATAAAATGGGCGATGCTCCTAACAGAATCTGCAACCATGGCTGTATGCGGCCCTGGATTCCTAACAAACAAGATTAAACCACACAGAGGGCTCAAACAAGGGGATCCCCTCAGCCCACTGCTATACAATTTCAGCTTTAACCCACTCGTCCGAGTAACTGACTCACGTCTCATGGGGATAACCGCACAAGGACAACCAACAGTCAAGATACTGGCCTTTGCAGATGACTGCGTAGCAGGTATAGCAAACAATGAAGATGCCCGACAGCTGGAACGCACTCTAGAGGAATACTCCAAGGTGAGTAATGCATTGCTCAACAAAAGGAAGACAGAAATCATCCTTTTAGGCAAATACGCAAACAATTGGGCCACAACATTAGAACCTCACATTAACACTCGAAGAAAAAACCCAATTATATTACCCTTTGCATCACCTCCCACCACCACTCCTGTCTGACACCTTGGAATCTGGCTAGAATCAGGGGGATATGCTAATGAGACAATGGAAAGTAACCTGTTCCAACGGGTATCCAAACGCGTCGCCTCCCCCAAGGGAAGAACCCCAGGACTAACAGGACGAGTTACAGTTGCTAACTCGCTCATCCTCCCAATACTGTGGTACCAGGCCCATGCGATAGCCTTCTCACCTACCTTTATAACCTCAATTCGCGCGCTTATCCAGGGCTGGCTGTGGCCTGGCTCTCACCCTCCTATACAGATGGAAACACTATTTGGCCCACGCTCAAGCGGAGGCATGGGACTAATAGATTTTGAGAGCCATGCCAATCACATCCTGGGTACCTGGATAAAGGAAGCCCTTGCTCCAGACCTCCCGCCACAACATTGGTCCAGAGCAGCAAGGACTAACTTTGCACAGGCGCTCAAATTAATCAACCCACATAGCCCACCCAGACTACTTTCATACCTTGCCAAACACCCTACTGCAACGGGTCCACATGGAACCTTCCCTCATTTCAAACATATCCTCCAAACTATCCGCTGTATGGGATGGACCATAGAGAACATGGGTACTATACAGGGAAGGGGACAACCCAGCCCCCAATTCAAATTAAGAAACCCAGAAAACCACCCCCAGAGGGATATGCTCGCAACAACCCCAAGCATAGCTAGGATAGAATACCTAGATATGCTGGACATTCCCTATGATTTAACCACACAGAAAGCAATGTGGAAAATGACACACCACCCACTCCTACAACCAAGGATAAGAGCAAACGCCTGGCGCTGTTTGAGAAGGACCTATAGGACGGCGGACCGCTCCAACTCCCTCCACAAAACATGTGCAGTATGTGGAGGGGAGGGATCCCTACATCACTGCCTAGAAACATGCCCACCAACCAAAGCTATATGGCAGGAAGTCGCACGCCTGCTCAAGATTCAAAACGAACAGGAATTCTCGATATCAAAGAGTATCTTTACGCCCCAGATAGAGTCACCAATCCCATCTACACTCCGCTCCCTAATAATACCCATTGCAATGTGGACAATACACACAATTGCATCAGATGCGTTCAAGGGCACTGTCCCAACCATTCATGGGATTATTAACAGATTCCATGTCCACTTACTAGAGCACTTCCAAGAATGACTCTATGGATATATGAGACCAAGACAAAAAGCGCTCATAGAAACATGGTTCCCACTCTGGTTCCTCCACACAGACCCTTTCCTTCACACCTGCTCCATAGCAGGGGAAACCCCCTCAGAGTAGTGCATCAACCCCCCATACCTGGCAGTCCCGCTGGCAACAGGGGTAACTTGAGTACCCTGGGGTGCCCAATTTTTATATTTCTTAGTTATTTTCTTAGTTTCACATATATTCGGTAATGTCTGTCCCCTGGTCAGCTTACCTTGGTTAAATAAAAAAGTACATTTTAATGGTTTCAACTTAATCTTAGATTCCTGAAGGCGTTATAACACTTCTTTTGGGTATGTGAGGTGCTTTTTGAAGGTCCTGGAGAATACTGTGATGTTATTGAGATAGACAATCGCACAGCTCATCTTAGGGGTCCTTGAGATTATAATCCATCGCCCATTGAAAAGTGGCAGGAGCATTGCATAAGCCCTGGGGTAACCTAGTGGGTTGAAATAGGCCCTCACTACTGATAAGGTTGCACTTCCCTGATCCTTTGGAGAAAGGTCCATCTTACAATACCCATTAGCCAAGTCCATGGCAGAAAAGAACCTGGACCCAGAGTGTTATAAATTTGGTGGATTCATTAAGATACTCCATAAGGTTTTAGCACAGGGTCAAGCCCACTGAGCAACCAATGAATAATATGGAGATTGTCAGCCCATGAAACAATGTAAATATTATAAAAAAATGAAGCAATTGCTTCAGTCGCACGACTTTATCTAATTTAATATATATAACAGCAGATTCCTTCTGCTCCACTCACTTCTTTATCATAACAATACTCCTCTCTTTAATTCTCTGGTATTGCTTATATCTCAGCATTTCAGTAATACCAACACTTTTCCTTTGACTATTTGTTCTTCCATATTCTTATTGGGTCTGGAAGAGTATCCATTCATTAAATTCACGATCGCCTAGTTTGAGGCCATTTAACAATTATTTGTCATGCATCAACATCTCCTAATCGCCTCATTCAGAAGTGATCTAATAGTTATCCATTCTAACAAATATCGCCTCATACTAGGGCGTTCAAATAATCATTATTCAGAATCATAATTGGCGGATTATACCCATTCCACTGTAACAACTTAGGGCTTATTGTCCAGCCATATAAGAATCATGACATTAACCCCCTTGACTGGATGATAAGGCTCCTATTGCTTATATGGTCTGAGGAACTTTATGTACACTCAGTTGATAATCTGACCTCTAATGGGGTCCTTGATAGTATAGGCGTTGACACCTGCTTTCTAAATTAGCTTCAAATGTACCAATCTAAATACTGGCCAATTCTTTGTTTCCACCCAAATCCATGTTGATCAAGGAATAGAACCATTCCCCCATCTTTGAACTGAGTTAGCCCGCTATGCTGTAACTGATCAACAGCCTGATTCTTTACCTTATTGGTTAAGATGTTTGAGTATGCTTCAGTTTGCAATTTGATTAGCGTTTTGTCTAGAGTCATCAAATAACGTTGTGTGTCCATTCCGCTGGTATCTTCTAAACAGGCATAGAGTAGCACCAGAAAAGCAGGGTTTCATCCATACAGTAATTGAAAGGGGCTCTTCCCTGTGATGGAATGATAGTTAATGTTATATGTGAAAATGGCAGTAGACAGGAGGGAACTCCAGTTGTGGAGGTCAATCCACTACCGTTTATGGATAATGTTCACTAAAGTCTCAATCACTTGCTCAACCACCCCCATTAGATTCAGGGTGGTATGGGGTCATTAGAACCCCGCGGATGCCCATTTACTTGTTCAGCTTTGTAAGAATGTGGGAAGTGAAGTAGTTCCATTGTCAGTAAGAAGAAACTGAGGGAAGCCATGTTTCTAAATAATACATTCTATTATGAACTTATACATGGTGACTGCCTCCAAATCTCATATTTCCTGCACCTCAACCCACCTGGTCAAGTGGTTAATACCCACCATAATGTACTTGGATTTGTTAGCTTCTGATTGGTAGAGGGCCAACGACATCAGGGGAAACCGTATGCCAAGCAAAATATGGTTTCACTAGCCAGTACAAGGTCTTTTGGTAGAACGGCTTTTCCACTTGGCACTGGTGGGAACAGGAAATGGTTTCAAGTAAATCGAAGTTCATGTTTTCCCAGTAATACAGAGGGTTAAACAGTTTCATTGTCTTGCACATTCCACCATGTCCTACTGCCTTATGTGCGCTTATAATAATACCAGGCCATGCTGATGGTCATGGAAAGTTCAAAATAAAATCGCTAGTCCACTTGTACAACTCCCCATTCTGCTGGAAGTTATTGGCTCACATTTCATTTAGCACCTTTATCACTTGTGGCAGTTCATCATCATATTATCTGCTGAGCATTTTATTGTAAATTTCATTACTAATATTTTCCATAACTACAATAATTGACAATCAAAACTTTTCTTTCTCGTTGCAAACACTTTTGCAACCCATTCAATTCAAGACTAAATCTAGTTTGATAATCTCATAGAGGGGATTAGTCTGCGCCCATGTCTGGGAGCAGTTGGGCAAGCAAGGCAAGAGGAGCAGGCGGAAGGCCCGCGGCCTCTAACATTTGAAAACGCCTCGGAGAATCTGGCGGAATAGAAAAAAATCTAAAAAAACTGGCAGTCACAATTTCCCCAGAGATACTCGCGTGGCAAGCACGATGCAACCAGTACATCAATACGCCACATTCCCAGCCACTTTTGTCGGTGGAATTTGGAGTCTGTGTGTATCTAGACATCCAAAAAACGGCCCTATGGGAAAACTTTTGTGAAGATGTACACAAAATTTTCCCGACCGCGGTGTACGTTGCACCTCACTCCATGTCACGCGGTTGGCTGGACCTAGGTTTTGAAAGCAAAATAGCAGCAGATGAGGCTGCAGCGGTGTGCATAGTGGTCGACCTCCCTGAAGGGCAATGGGTCGTCGAAACTAAACGCACCAGATGGACAAAATCAAACCAAATTTTCCTCACGTTTGACTTTTTGCCTACAACGGTAAAAAGTGACATTTTGGAGCAACACCTGAAAGATGATCTCGCCATATATGGCGAAATACAATCTTTTAAAATGCAACGTTTCACGCTGATGCCACACCTGTGCACTGGCAAAGCCAACGCAGTTCTGACCCCAACTGAGGAGATCGCGAAGGACCTAACCCAGATCCCGCACTCCACCTTTATTGACATCGCAGGGCACACCACCCACCCATTCCGGGTAACCGTGGACAGCGCGCCCCCCATTTGCACCCACTGTGATGCGTTCGGCCATAAGGCACATGCATGCCCCATTAAAGAGGGCGTTACATTCCAAGAGCACCCCTCGGCGGCCATGGCCAGCGGAGAGGCGCACTACGAACCAACCGCAAGCACTAAAGAGGCTTTCCCATGGGGAGCACAAGGCTGCTACCTATTGGTAAAGCCCATCTCCCCACAGGAGCGGAAGAAGGCCAAGCAGGCCCATAGGACCGCGGCCAAGGAAGCGGCCAAGGTCACCACCACCATCCCACACTCACAACGCCAGGAGGACATGGAGACCTTCGCGGCGGAAGCAACTCAGGAAACCATCACCCAATCAGATTGGGAGGCCCAAGCCATACGGGCCACTCAATCCGAGGATCCAATGGGAAATTTGATCTCACCCAATCGCTGCACCCAAGCCCCAGTTGAAACTGACTTGGGACCTATCCCAACCAAAAAAAAATTTTTGCCCCACTCAATGGTGCACCGAACTTATCCGCACCGTAAAAAATTCGTCCGACGTCAGGAAAACAAAAAGCGAAGGCCAAAGCCAACGCGACTCTTTCCGCAAAAATTAACAAAAACCCCGATAGCGTTGCTGCTAATACCCATGCTGCTGTGAAAGCCCATGGGGACCTGGAAGAGGCTGGTGGGCCAGGGGGCCCACCCCCTCGCACCTAAGGTGCAATGGGGGAAACCTTCACTCTAGGGATGCTGAATATCGCCAGACTCAAGGCCTCCCCATCCTGGGCTAGGAAACTGAGTTTTTTACAAAATAATTTACCCGTGGATATCCTGGCCATCCAGGAAACCCACTGTCCACGAGGTTGTGAGGATGCTTGGAAAACAATGCTCCTACCATCCCTATCCTTTTGGTCAAAGCACTGTGGGGTGCTAATTCAGAAAAACAATTTTTTCAAATTTATATCTTCAGAAACATTCCTAAATGACCAAGTGCTCATTGTCGCCTTCTCATGGGCCGATGTTGCACACACAATTGTCAACATTTACGCCCCAAACGGTGCAAAAGAGTGTCAGGAATTTTTTTCGTTGGTCAAATCCCTCCTGCTACCCCCCGATTCTTTCCTAATCGGTGACATGAACTGTTGGCTAACCTCACCAATGTACCGGTGGCCGCCCTCACCCCACGCCCCACAGGGTCACATAGAACTACGCGTTCTAAAAGCCACCCTTGGGTTAATGGATGTGCTGCCGTGACATGCCCCACTGCTCAAAAATATGACGCGTCCCCACATCCACAACGGCCAATTAAGGTCCATGACCCGCATTGACCTTATTCTAGCACTGGCGAAATTCAACCCACATCTCCCACTTCAAAACAACGAAAATAGAATTCTCCGACCACCGACTGGTCTCTATAACATACCACTTACCCGTCACAGTTGCAAAGGCCCCACATTGGTGCAAAATCCGCCCCCCAGAGCTTGCGTCGCCAGGATTTTCCACGTGGGTGGAAGAGGCAACTTTGGCAAAATTGTTTGTTGCACCATTTTGCGTGGACCCCATTTCCACATGTGCAACTTTCAAAAAAGACACCATCCGCCACTATCGCCATCTCTCATCCAGACGCTCACGAGCCACATTGGCGGTTATATCGCACGCGCTGGCAGAATTTGCCCACTTGTAGTCCAATATTCCAGCCTCAGGATATAGCCCTGCATGGGGCCAGAAGTGGGTGGAGGCAGCAGCCCACCTCAACGCACTTGAAAGGCAACACAAACATCGGGTTTGTGTCCAATACAGGGCCACATGCATCACTAAAGGCAACAAGTGCACCACATACTTCTTCAAAAAAATTTTTGCACCACGCCAGAGCGTGGCCTGCACACAGGTGCGAAGATTGGATAATTCTATTGTGGACACATGGGCCGAAGTGGCAATCAAAACGCAAAAGATATTACTCTGAGTTATACCGAGCCAAACCAATTCAGCCAGCCAAAATGGCGGAATTTCTCGACAGAGCTCATATCCACACCATTTTCCAATACCCAGAAATAATGAATTTAATTACTCCAAACGAATTATGGACTACCATTTGCAGTGCACCAAACCAAAAATGCCCAGGCCCAGATGGCATTCCATATGAGTTCTACAAAAAATATTTTAAATACATATCCCCATTGCTGCTAGCCTCACTCAACCAAAGCCTGTTGGAAACGCGCCTCCTACCAGGAGGACATGAGGCTTTACAGTCACACTCTTCAAGAAAGGGGATAGGCTAGACTTAGCCAACTGGCGCCCCATTTCTCTAACAAACACAGACACCAAAATTTTAACCAAAATCATGGCTAACCGTTTAGGGACTGTAGCATCTGCCACCATCTCTCCAGAACAATTCGGTTTCATCCCCAGAAGGTCGATTTGGGATAACGTGCACTCTGTAGCTAATGTGTGTCAGTCCACAGCCTCTGGGGCACTTGTATTCTTGGACCAACAAAAGGCCTATGATAGAGTAAACTGGGAATACCTTAGGGCCTGCCTACAACAATTCCGCCTACCTTCCCGCTTCATTAACTGGGTGATGCTGCTCACGGAATCTGCAACAATGGCTGTGCGCGGCCCAGGTTTCCTAATGGAAGTAGTCCATCCTCAAAGGGGCCTGCGACAAGGGGACCCCCTGAGCCCACTCTTATACAACTTCAGCCTTGACCCACTACTGCGAAATGTGAATGCCCAACTCACTGGGGTCCATGTGCCAGGCCAAACCCCAGTCAAGATGATGGCATCTGCAGATGATTGCGTGGTGGGGGTGTTTAATAATAAAGATGCACGCGCGCTTGAAGCCCTCATCCAGGAATATTCCCGGGTAAGCAACGCGGCACTGAACGCCTCCAAAACTGAAATCATCCTCCTTGGTCGGTTTCAGAACTGCTGGGCCCCAGCAAGTAGTTCCCAACCCAGCCCAGCTGCTCGCCCAAGTCCACGCCTTACTAACTCAAAACACAACGCTCCACTGGTGCTCCCCTTTGTGCCGCGACCTACCATAGGACCGGTACGCCATCTGGGCGTGTGGTTGGAGGCAGGAGAATACGCGTCAGCAGTAATGGAGGGCCATATACTGGACAACGTGACGAAGCAAATCGCCTCTCTCAGAGCCCACCCTACTACCCTCACTGGCAGGGTTGTTCTTGCCAACTCTATGCTCCTATCCAAAGTCTGGTTTGGAGCCCACGCCATCCCCTTCTCCCCAAGCTTCTTCAAATCCCTGTATGCTTTGCTACAAGGATGGCTTTGGTCAGGCCGCCCTCCACCAGTACGGCTAGAGGTCATGTTTGGCCCTCATCATCATGGTGGCATGGGCCTACTTGACTTCAAAGCCCATGCCGCCAAGATCCTAGGCACCTGGATTGCGGCCGTCACTGCTCCCACACTCCCATCCCAACACTGGTCCCGCGCAGCCCGCTCCAACTTCTCCTGGGCCTTGGGCCTCAACAATCCATCAAACCCCCACTCCCTGATGAAATACCTCGCATCACACACATCAGCCACAGGTCCTCACGGGACCAAAACCCACTACAAATGAATCCTACTCTCCATGCGAAGCGCAGAGTGGAGAATTCGTATTAGTGACATACAACCCAAAGAGGCCGCCCCTCTCCTCAGTTCACACAAGAGGTACAGGGGCTACCCATCCATGATGGCGTGATCCCCATTCGACCCCAAGTCCTATCCAGGGTGGACTACCTGGACATGATGGACATCCCTTATTCCACTGAGACCAAAAGACTATCTGGAAATACGCACACCATCCTCTGTTGCAGCCTCAAGTCCGTTCCCATGTGTGGCGCTGCCTGAGGCGGGTGTATCGTACAGCTGAGCGCTCTAATGCTTTACACTCATCCTGTGTCGTGTGTGGCCAGTATGGAACGCTGTTTCACCGCCTGGAGAAGTGCCCCACCTCTAAAGTAATATGGCGCGAAGTCCAACGTCTGCTAGGCCAGGATCAAACACATCCCTTCAGTCTGTCAAGAGATATGTTTGCTTCATCAATGGCCTCCCCCTCCCACCCTCCCTTCGTGCTCTGGTGGTTGCAATCGCCATGTGGACTATCCACACGATTGTCTTGGATGCCATCGCCGGATCTATCCCCACCTTCCCCTGAAGCTGTCCACAGATTCCGGTCTCATTTGGTGGATCACTTTCAAGCGTGGATGTTTGGATATCTCCCACCACGTCGCCGGCAGCTGGTCTCCTCCTGGTTCCCAGTCTGGTTCATCAAATCGGACCCCTTCCTCCACACGTGCTCAATAGTGGCTACACCCCCTACACACGTTCCCTCTCCTCTCTTCCCATAAGTGGCGTTCCCGCTGGCAACAAGAGATAGCATCGCTTCTCTGGGGTGCCTCACCTAGTACTGAGTTTTGTCTCGTCTGAGTCATATTCGGAAGTGTCCATCCCATGGTCGGCCTTCCCCACAATAAATTTAAAATTTAAAATACAATAATTGACAATCTTGATGAGCAGTCTAATTTTGGTGTTTGGCTCCCAGTCAGTGAAGAATCTTTAAATTGTAAGCTTGAAGTTTAAGGGCCCATCTGGCTATGTGTTCCTCAGGCTCTTCGAAGTTCTGCAACCAGCATAACTAGGCATGATCCATTAAGCCTCTGTTTTACTCCGTGAAATATACCCTGAATTTCTTAAAATCATAGATCACCGCTAAATATTCCTACTTGGTCAAAGTTTAATTACGTTAGTGGAAATTCAGGCCAACTGTTATAAGCCACTGGGTGTCCTCCCCTTCTCCATCTTTTTAGGCAGAAATGCCTCAACAGCAGAAAGGGACGCATCCATCTGTACAATAAATTAGTTTTTAAAGTTTAGATAGTATAGCACTGGCGCATTGATTAACAACATATAAAGTGTATCAAAGGAGTGTTGACGGCGTTCTGTCCATTCAAACATGACATCCTTCTTTAGTAGCGCAAACATTGGACCTCTAATACAGTTGAAGTTGTGTATTAAGTGGTGGTTTGCAACCTACCATTTCCAAAAAAATACCTGGATGTCACGCTTAATGGTGGGCGTAGTCATCTTTCAAATAGCCTCCGCCTTGGCAGGTTGAGGTTTCAGCCCTGTTGCATCTACTACAAATCCAAGGTACTCCAGCTGGTCCTTT
Source organism: Massospora cicadina (assembly GCA_022478985.1). Taxonomy (NCBI): domain Eukaryota; kingdom Fungi; phylum Entomophthoromycota; class Entomophthoromycetes; order Entomophthorales; family Entomophthoraceae; genus Massospora; species Massospora cicadina. Next base: position 61,358 of record JAKSZP010015913.1, on the reverse strand, counting down.
AAAGGTGGAATTTCCGGGGCTTAATCTTGAAGTTGGCCTCATCCAACTGGTGAAATACTCCTCAAAATTGGTAAGGTTCTTGGAAAACGTGTGGGAGTATACATTGATGTCGTTGAGATACACAAGGATGCACAACAGTTTCAGGTCGCCGAGAATGGTATCCATGGCCCACTGGAACATAGTCATGGCGTTACATAGCCCTTGAGGCATATGGGCTGGTTGAAAAAGCCCCTTTGATGTGATAATGTCGCATTCTCCTGTTCTGCATCAGGCAACACAATTTGCCAGTATCCCAATATCAAGTGCATCACTGAGAAGCAATGGGCTCCGCCTAGCTGATACAGTCATCATTAATATGTGGTAAGGGATATGAGTCCTTCTTGGTGATTCTGTTAAGAATCTGGTAGTCTATTACTACCCAATTGGTGCCGTCCTTCCTTTTTACAATAAGAATGGGCAAAGCCCACAGACTTTGATGTTTGAGCATCCCTTTCTCCAGCAACTTTGAGATTTCTTCAGTTACTACTTCCCCCATAGAGTCCATCTGGCATTTATAATGCCAATTCGGTGTTAACTATTACATATTGACCTGAGGGGATGGACATCGCCCCAGCTGCTCTGAGAGGCAACCGTTGGTATTCATGTTTTTGGTGGGGAAGGGCTCGGGTCTTGCCCTTTAGTCAATTGTAGCAAACCAGAATCACCCCCTCACTGTATTCCAGGTTTATATGACCCATGTGCACCAGATCCTTTGGAACTCCTATGGAGGTGAAATAAATCAGGATCCACTGTCACAGAATTTTGAAGGTCTCCGCCATCATCAACAGCCTTAAAGTATTGCATAAAAACGGTTCCAATTATCAGGTCATAGCTATTGTTCAGTAGTGCTATCGCTGGAGCTATAATGACAATTAACCCAAACTGCAAGGGTAGCATTCTGTATGCTCTCTCAGAGACTGTGCTTTCCACGCTGGAGTCCCATACACCATATGATGTTTTATGTCAGGCTTTAATGTCAACTTCACTACCTACTTTGTAAACACAGTAAAATAAGTGCCCATATCAATTATAGTGAAAACTCAGGTTTATTATATGACAATGTCACCATATGTACATTCAGGGTAGAATGAATTTTGATTGTTTAAAACGTGGACATTTAACGGATCTCTTTTCCCCAGGAAGCTCATAATAACCTCCCTAACTTTAGGATGCTCTTTGCCAATAGCGTCCACAGGGAGGGCAGAGTTTACCCCTTTTAAGGGAGGCGCATCAGTGTCAACACCCTACTTCACCAGCAACTTCATGGGGCGATGGAGCCCCTTGTTGAGAGTATTCCTACCAATTTTCCCCATGATTTTGAGAAAGATGTGAAGTATGAATTAGAGGAGCCTGCTTTTTGTGCAAGCTGTGCTTGCATCAATGCAGAAAAGCTTCTTTTTTGGCCCCAATTATCCCAAAACCTACTGGCGCATCAATTTTTACTTTATGCCTGCTCTCATCACTTTTGATGAGCATTAACTTGCTCAATACGTTGAATCAATGGACACTGCTGAACTCATCAACGAAGAAAATCTAAAATTATATCTCTTATGCCTCATGTCACTGATGCTCCTACCCCAATGTTGTCCGCCATGGTCCACCAACTAAAGCGGGCGCTGGACAAAAGTTTCCCTGGAGCTTCCTCACTTTCAATAGGGCTTCCTAGACCGTTAGCTAAAGTGTCAAATTAGGAAATTTCTATCTCTAATAATTCCTTTGTTTGGCCCATTTACAAATAAAGAAATGTGGCAGCTACCCCTTTTGGGTTGAGCACCACTAGTGCTAAAAAGAGAGGTGCATCGAGGAAGGATCCAGCTCATCTGTAGAAAGTTGTCAAATATTTGACAGGCATAAGGCTTTGGTTGATCCTGTTTCCTTCTTCTGTGTCCTTGGTTTGCGCTTGTTTCAATATATTCACACCTTAAACTTAAGTTCTGATATAGGATTGTGTTGTCATACTGAGGGCTTTCCGCTGTATTTACATGGATAGGTTCTGGTGTGACTTTTGAGGTTGTAATAGCATAGGCAGAGTCCAATCTCTACTACACTCTGACTTTTCCATGACTGTACTGATCATGCGGTAGGTAATGGACCTGAAGATTGGGGCAACCTCTTGCCAGGTACTCAGAGCGACAGCACTAAAAACAAATTTTCCCATAGGGCCTGCGCCCTTGATTGTTGTAAGATGGACCACACCAAAAGTTGGACTAGGGTTGATCAGTTTAAACAGGCCCCATGTCATGGAAATAGCAGAAGAAGTTTAGACCGGCCTGCCAGTCAGGATGAATAAGCACCCAAAAAGCAAGCAAGAATGCCAGAGGCATTGCCAACTGAATGACTTGATATGGAGCTGGTCATTGGGAAATGAAGAATTGTTGGTACAGCAAAATAGTGAGTATGATACTGACGCTGAACCACAGTGAGCCCACTCCTGACCCAGGGGCCTTGCTGCAGGGGGTGGTATCACAGAGATAGTTTCGATGAGTTCTTTGGCATATGGGGTCATTTCAACCGGGTGGCAAGGAGAGGATTCTATCTTGCAATCGGTGGATGTAAGGCCACAAGATTCTATGTACTGGTACTGGAAGTTCACGATAATGGGGTTGTAGAGCCAAAAGTATCAGACTCACTGAATCCAATTGATGACGGAGGGGGCCATAGTGACCAAGAGTACTGGTAGAGCTCATCCGGTATATGGACTGGCAGGCCACCAGGGAAACGCCATCAGGGATGCAGTCAGAAGGAATAATACAATAAAAAATTGTTTGGTTTTTGACAAAGTTTTTTATTGAAGGAAAAGGAAGAAAATTGACCAACAATTTCTCAGTGCTATGCAACTGATTAAATAGTGTTCAATTGGGGTGGTGACAAGTTGGGATTGGGACCCTCAATTTCGACCTAACCAGTGAATTATTTGGGAATGGGCGGGTTTTGTTCCTTGAGAACTGACATCAAAAAATTTGGCAGCAGGCTGAGTTGCTGTTGGTTCAACCTCAAACTTCTGAACTAAGGCTCAGCTATGTTTCTGATGGTTGGTACAATGGCTTTTGGCCTGATGAGTGATGAGAATCCCCCAAGGCCACCCCACATAGGGACAGGTCCATTTGGTTGTGATTGGGTTTGGGATGCCTAACCCACCCGCACTTGGTTGCTGGGCCATTCATTCAGTCTGTGGCATCACATCGGCCACAATACCTGAATTATCAATGAGGGGACTTTGAATCCTCATCAATGGCATCTGATGCTATAACCTGCCCATCGAGGATATCCCTGATGACTTTGGTAAGGAGGGGGTTTGTTTAATCAACCCATTAATCATATTAGAACTTTTGGGCCAGCCAATAAAACTCAGTTTTCATGATTTCCAATCATTTAGATCTGCGCATTGGCCATATTACCCCTTGAATTAAATTTGGTTGATCTCAATTCAACAATCTTGGTGCAAATATCACAGATTCCCCATAACAGTTCTGCTTCAGTAAGTGCAGGTACTGGGGTGGGATCCAAAGTGGAAGGGCTGTTACCCAGCACACATCTATCATGTGAGCGAGATCGCCCTAAGTAAAGAGGGGTACCACCATCCTCTTTGGTGTCTTCTTACTCAGGAATTGGAAAATGGCCCTATTAACCACCAGAGGGCGTTCCCTGGGACTTACATTACCCTTTCCTTTTCCTAAGGGAAGGGCCCCACCACCGGAAACTGTATGAGAGCCACATTATTGTGTTCCTTGGGTAACTTGATCGCCACAATAGTCGCAATCTTTTTGGGGGGATGGGGAGCATTTGGGTGGGATGTGTGGAATGCTTCAACCAGGGTCATGCAATTTGCACAAACGTGCGCCTTGACCCAACTGTTTTCATAGGCTGGATACCTTTCCAGACAACGAGATATTGTACTAAACGTCAGGATTTCCAGGATGCTAGGATAGCCTCTACCTCAGCCTCTTCCCCATTATCAATGATGATTGGTTCCAGCTCCTAGGGATTGTACCCTTGAAGGGCGATAACTGGGAAACATGGAAAACAGGATGTTGATTCCAATGCGCAGGGAGCTTCAATTGGAACGCTCCATTCCCAGTACCTCCTCCACCAAATGGGGACCTGAGCGTTTACTAGCAAATTTATGGGAAGGGGCTTGAATTCTTATATAACTGGTATCAAGCATAATATAGGATCCCACCATAAAATCATGACCTGGAAGGCGCTTATAATCTGCAAACCGCTTGTAGTCATCTATGGCCTTAGTGAGGTGTTCCTGCACTAAGGCTTGAGTTGATCTGATGTGAGCAGCGTGATCTGCGGCCGCCTGGACCTTGGGGCACAAGCACGGTCCAACCAAAAATGAAGGTTGTACCCCAACGTTGCTTCATAGGGGAAAATCCCGTGGACGCGTGGGTCCCATTATTGTAAGCAAATTGAGCGAGAGGAAGATCATTTGCCAAGTATCCTGTGCAGCTGCTGCATAGCAACGCAGGTACTGTTCAAGGACTTGATTAACCTGCTCCTTCTGTCCATCAAACTGGGGATGATATGCCATGGAGTAACTGGGGGATATTTTAAGAATAAATAGAAGTTCACTCCAGAATCGCGCGGTGAACTGGGAACTATGGTCACTGATGATCTCCTGGGGGAGATCAAACATTAAGAACATGTGGCGTACAAAAAGGCGAGTAATTTCTTCTGACATAATCACAGAAGTACAAGGTATAAAAAGGGAAATTTTTGTGAAGCGATCCACCACCACCATCACAACTGTGAACCATAAGAACAGGGGAGTTCAACAATAAAGTCCACGGACACTGATGTCCATGGACCCTCCGCCTGCTGTAAGGGTTACAGGAGGCCATTTTTACCTGAGAGATCTGACTTAGCCCTGGCACAAGCAACACAATTGGCGATCCAGGCCAGAATCTCTTTCATCAGACCTGCCCAATTGAAGGTCCTTTTAATCAAATCGATGCATTTTTTGTTGCCAGGATGTCCAATTGTGGGGGGATCGTGATGTGCGCGGAATACCTCCAATTGGAAGGAGGGAGGAACCCAGATGTGGGACCAAAAGTAAATTATTCCCTCCACCAAGGAGTATAGAGAATGTTTGTGACTCTGGTGAGCTAACTGCTCGACCAACACCACGCCCTCAGGGCAAGCCATTTGGCTGGCTAAAACCTGAGCCACTAGTGGGGCGTCTGGAGGCAGAGCAACAGATGAGATGATGGGGGGATGATCAACAGAATTTGGGCGGCAGGAATCACGGTAATGAGGTCCAATTACTCCAGGTCCAAGGAACAGTGGGCGGGGCTGTGACTTAGAAAATTGGGAAGCACATTGAGTGCCCCTTTTATAAATTCATATTTAAAGTTAAGACTGCACAGTTCCTGTTAGGTTCAAGCTTGCTGATGTGCTAATTTTTGGGGTTTAGAAAATATAAAAGAGCCTGGTGATCCATGCGGACTATCAATTCATGTTGGGCACCCTGCAACAGATACTACCAATGAGTTAATGACCACGCAACAGCAGCCAATTCCTTGTCATAGATAGCCCACAACTGCTCCGTTGCCATAAACTTCTGGGAAAAGTAAGTAACTGGGTGTTCTAAACCATCGTATTCCTGAAGCAAGACCACTCCCACCACTACTGATGAGGCATCACATGCAACAATATATGGCTTAGTGGGATCAGCATGCCTCAAAATGAGTGGGGACACAAAAACCTCTTTGATTGATTTGAACGCCTGCTGGCATTCAGGCATCCAACGAAATGGTTTGTTTTTCTCTTTAAGTGGGTGGAGTGGTGCAGCTAGCTGGGAAAGTGCTGGGGAAAATTTTTTAGGAAAATGATGGTTTCCAAGAAACTCCGAAGTTGTTTCTGTGTAGTTGGGGTTGGCCATTCTCAGTTTGCATCTAACTTGTTGGGAGGGATTGCATAACCATCCTTGAGGATTAGATTACCAAGGAAGGTAACCTCCTCTTTTTAAACTCAAATTGGAAGGCTTGACGAATAAGCCTGCCTTATTCAAGGAGGCCACCACTGCTTCCAAGTCAGTAGCATGTTTTTTGGGAGTCAGGGAGTGCACCAGGATATCATCAATGTATGCAACTGCACAGGTAAACCGAAGATCGCCCAGTACATTTTTGATCATATGTTGGAACGTAGCAGGAGCATTTTTCAACCCAAAGGGCATTACATGGAATTGGAAAATGCCGCGCTTCATCCAGATTGCTGTTAACAATTCTTGCCCTTTCATTACCCAAATTTGGCTGAAAGCGTTCAACAGATCCAGCTTAGAGAACACACGGGATTTGGCAATTGCCTAGCTAATTGTCTCCTCCAGAGGCAGGGGGTAGGGATCAGTAACTGTTATTTTGTTTAAATGGCTGTAATCTACGCAAGGATGAAGAGAACCATCCACCTTTCTAGCGAAGACAATGGGGGAGAAGATGGGCGAAGTCTCCTTGAAAAACCAACCTTTTTTAGCATATTGTCCAACCAGGTATTGAGAGCAATTTCTTCATCCGCTGTATGGGGATACAACAGGCAGTTGATATTCACCAACTCCATGGTTGTTCGAAACCTGCAAAAAAACCTAGTGTGTGGAGGCAGATTATCCACCTTTTCCAAGTCAAAGATTCTCCAATAGCACATAAAGCTCTCAGGAAAATCGGCTGGAATGCCCGCAGAAGTGACTAAGGAAGTGATAGAACTGGTTCCTTGTGTCTTCTTAAGGGTGTCAATCAAGGAAATTTCTCCCTCCAGATGATCATTAGCAAATGACAACATATTAGACTCCAAGTGAATCTTAACATGTTATTGGCACCACCGCCTCACACCTAAGATCACTGGAAACACTAGGTTTGGTATGGCTAAAAATCGATTGCAGAAGCTGAACTGTTGTTTGAAAAAGGTACTGGTTGGCGAACGACATATAAGGTCTGAGAATCATATGAGTCCACCATCACTGAGGGGCCCTCCCCCATTCCCAGTTCCAATTGCTGAGCCAATATGACACTCATGAAGTTCCCAGCAGCTCCGGTATCCACCAGGGCCTCAAAAGAAACATCGTGCGAGCTGACACTAATCTTCATGGGCAATAGGAAATAAGTGAAGTTCTGTTTATTAGAAGATTTGACCAACTCTTTTACAACTGAATAAACAACTGGCATATCGGGGGTAAGGTCAGGGGCTTTTGCTGGGGCGAAGATTGGGAGTACAAGGGTGGGGGAAAAGACTTCCTCCATCTGAGCCATAACAGATTCATTTATAGGTGACTCTGTATCAGACAACTCGGATCCAGGGGTTACAACAGGATAGGTACCCAGATCTTCTGCAAGTTTGAAGATAGACGCATCGTCAGCATCTACTTTGGGTAAGCCAATCATAAAATTCCCCTTCTGGTAACGGGTGACATGGTGGGGCAAGGCGTTAATGGTGGTCGCGGTAGCACATATTTGATCTACTGATCCTTGGACGGAAGACCAGACCTTGTGATGAGCAGAACCTGAATCCAAGCCTGATCTAAAGACTTCCTGAAGCATATCAATAGAGAGACCCAACGCGGGGGCCAGTTCAAAAAGGTAGAAATCAAAGAAACCAGGCTGGAGGCTTTGGTAATGGCATAAATCAGTCTGAATAGGTGGTCTGATTGTGACACAGGGGGTTTCAAGGGCATCTGACAAGACAGCCGTCAGTGGGGTGGAGACTCCTGCTTGTGAGGAAGAGCGCAAAAGAACTATAACCCAACAGCGGGCATCCCCATCCACAGCATCTAACAATGCGAGCCCATTGTTGGGCATGGGATAACGTGGAAATATTATTAAATGCAATTGCTGTACGCATTTGCACTTCAGCAAGCGCTCAAGAACTTGATTGGTGATCTCCCAGGAGGGGACATTCGAACTTCCTTCTGGGCTAGTGGAAGGAGGAGGAGGCGCAACCCACGCTGCTTGGGTGGATTGAAGAAGATTCCCCAATGTAGAGCAGATACTTCTCCCAAAGTTGGAAAGTGACCAAACAAACAACAAACAGCAAACTACTAATTGCACATTCATTTGGTAAAGGGTAACCACTGCAGCACCCAGTTTGAAGAACAAGGCGGAATTGGCTGGAAATAATGGTTGGTTGATTATGTCATGGAAATGGCAGAAGAAGTTTAGAATGGCCTGCCAGTTGGGATGCGTAAGCACCCAAAAGCAAGCCAGAATGCCAGAGACATTGCCAACTGAATGACTTGATATGGAGCTGGGCATTGGGAAATGAAGAATTGTTGGTACAGCACAACAGTGAGTATGATACTGACGATGAACCACAATGAGCCCACTCCCAGCCCAGGGGGCCTTGCTGCAGGGGGTGGTATCACAGAGATAGTTTTGATGAGTTCATTGGCATATGGGATCATTTCAACTGGGGAGGCAAGGAGACAGATTCTCTCTTGCAATTGGTGGATGTAAGGCCACAAGTTTCTATGTACTGGTACTAGAAGTTCACGATAATGGGGTTAAAGGAGCCAAAAGTATCAGACTCACTGAATCCAATTGATGAAGGAGGGGGCCATAGTGACCAAGAGTACTGGTAGAGCCCATCCAGTATATGGACTGGCAGGCCACCAGGGAAACGCCATCAGGGATGCAGTCAAAAGGAATAATACAATAAAAATTATTTGGTTTTTGACAAAATTTTTAATAAAGGAAAATGAAGAAAATTGACCAACAATTTTCTCAGTGCTATGCAACTGATTAAATAGTGGTTGAATTGGGGTGGTGACAAGTTGGGATTGGGACCCTCAATTTCGACCTAACCAGTGAATTATTTGGGAATGGGCGGGTTTGTTCCTTGAGAACTGACATCAAAAAATTTGGCAGCAGGCTGAGTTGCTGTTGGTTCAACCTCAAATGTCCAAGCTGAGGCTCAGCTGCATTTCTGACATTTGGTGTGATGGCTTTTAGCCTGACGAGTGATGGGAATCCCCCAAGGCCACCCCACATAGGGACAGGTCCATTTGTTTGTGAACAGGTTTGGGATGCCCAACTCACCCACACAGTCGCTGGGCCATTTGTTTGGTCAGTGGCATTGCATCAGGCGCAACGAAAAATTTGCTGGCAGGAAGCTGCCCATCAGGGGTGATACTGACGGATTTGGGAGGAGGGGATTTTTTATATCATCATGTAAACTGAATTATAACTGTTAGGCGTTTCAGCTGATAGCTCAGTCTTCATGCTTTTCTGGCCATTTGAGATCTGAGAATCGTCCAGATTACCACTTGAATTAAATTTGATTGATTCTAATTTGACAATCTCACCTTAGATTTCGCTGATTCCCCATAACAGTTCTGCTGAGGTAAGTGTGGGTACTGAGGGGTGGGATCCAAAGTGGAAGAGCTGTTAACCAGCGCTCATCTACTATGTGAGCGAGATTGCCCTGATTAATGAGGGGTACCACCATCCTCTTCAGTGTCTTCTTACCCAGGAATGGAAAAATTGGCCCAATCAATGGCCAGAGGACATTCCCCGGGACTTACACCAGTCAACCCTAATACCAATAAACCGCTCATCTATAACAAAGATCCATGGGACTACTTGAAGAGGTTGATGAGTTGGGTAACTTTATCCCCAAATCAGTCAAGGCCCCAAGCCTCAAAATGTACTTAAATGCTGAATATACATCTCAGTTTCCGCCTTGGTATCATGCTCCATTCCCAATGCTGACAAATTCTGAAGTGACCACCAACTCACCAAAGGGGCTGTTGCCTCCCTGATTGTTGCACTCACCAAAAGGCCATAGCAAAATCAGCTGCAGTCTTAATCAAGGACCTACCCCTTCCTGACCTTCCCTTCAATCACTTAACACATAAAAGAGAACACCTCCAATTTCATCAAGTTGCCAGTAAAGCAATACAAAAAGTTGTGACAGTCACAAAATTTGGCCCAAAACCTACATCACCAGCAACAGCATATCACCTTCAACACCCTTCCTAAGGTTCGCCTCAAGGCTGAGAAAGTCCTTTTTCAAATACATCACCATCCTTCTCATAGCAAAGATTGAGTTACAAGCCCCACGTTGCTACCTCAACCCCCTTTAAAGATGCACCTAAACCCATGCTCTCAGCTCTATGCTGAATTTTGTCCATCCCAGATGAGGATGATGAGCCTCCTGATCCCCCTCACCCTCCGCCATGGACAGTTAGCAGTTTACTGCCTTTACCCTGGTTGGGTTATTTTAGTTTTAAATTGGTTTGAGTAATCCATTCATTTTTTCCACACGTTTTAGATTTGAGTTAGGTTTACTAGCTCCTCTGAGAGTTGGTATTGTCCATCCCCTGGCCAGCTTGCCTTAATTAATATGTAAAGTATACAATATGACACAAAGTTACTAAAGTTGTTTACAATAGCGTTTATGCCAGAATCTCTTATTTTTCCCTAGATCTCATCTTGGGAATTGTGTTGCAGATTATTCTGCAAATGGCCATGTAATATCTCTTGTGTTGGAAGAATTAAAAGAAACAACCATTAGTTTCTTGAGAACATCAGTCTGGCCAATCTGAGGTACAGCAATGGACTGAAAACTAATGACAATGGATTTTAGGACAACAACAATAGAATGAGAGCAAGTCTGACAGATTGAATCATAGAATTTAGATAATCACATGATTTAACATGATGAGCTTAACAATATGGCTATTAGTCCTTATGGAGAGATATATGTTATCATTAAAAAATAATGATACTATAAAGAAGGACACATCAGTGTGCACAAGAAGTGTATTTTAAAGTGCTAAGAAGAATCCATAATTTGACCTTAGTGCAATAGTAATATTGAGTCCACCATTCATGTCCAGAATAGGTCACTTGCAGGAGATTAACTTATAATGACTTTTACTTAAATATGATTTCTAATTATCCTTTCATATTTTACTAACCTTTGTATAAAACCCCTATGCTTATAATTAAAAAAAGGATTTCTATCAGACTTAACCTTAGCATGTGTTTGTTGCCTCTAATTAACTGAACATAGATGAAGGTTAAGAGTAAGGGAAGAGATAAACAGTAGGAACACAATAATCAACTAAAAGGTTTTGGTCTCTAACTGGTTCAAGAAAGCATGCGCCAGTACTTTTCATATCCAAAAATAATAATTAAATCATGTCCGCTGTTGGAAAGGTTTATAAGTGCCAAACACAAAATTTATTGTTGATTTTTTTACTTTTATCAGCATAAGAGCAATCAGGAGCTCCATTTAATACAATTGTTTATATAAAATCTTGGCATAACTTTTATACTTTGGTTTATAAAAGAAAATTTTTAGCATGAAAACTTTTAATTTATAACATTGTGACTCTAAAGCAAGATTATGATAATCTTAAAGCTAAGTCCATTTTAGCTAAAGTTGCTAACAGAATGATTTAAGTTGATGAGAAAACTATCATACTCAGCCAATGTAAGTCCTTAAGAACAGACCCTCTTCCTGGACTATGGCCAGCACCCTTTAGAAATATGAAAGTTTAAAGGATCCAGTGAACCTGTTTTCCCAGTTATAAGGCCTAACTCATGTAGTATATGAGCAATGGGTTATTGCCCCAGCTCTCATGAATTTTCCTCTATGCCCCCATTTTCCTCTTTGTAGAAATCCAACTAGTTGTGAGCTCGCTGGTGTTAAATGCCACTGAATTCCACAATGGTTTTATTAATTTAAAATTAAAACATTAATAAAATAAAAAGGTGAGTTTTTATGTTTTTATTATTATAAGCGCGAGAAGAGAAAAAAGGAGCCCTCTTAATATCTGACTGTTTATATTTAAAATTGTATTGAGGGTCAAAGGGAATTCATTAATAAAGTTGGAACAGCTTTATACAGTTTAATAAGGAAATAAGTAGATTCGCCTTATTGAAGCTCAGAAAACTCACTTCACTATGGATGAATGACTGATGGGGCGTTAATCTTTGGCAATACGTACCTGTGGGGTACCAATTTAATAAATTTCAGGCAATCCCCTTTAGCAAAATTTATTGCCCCCTGGGGGACCCCCACAAAGCCTATAAAAGGGGTGGTTTTTGCTTTAGTGCTGGCTTAGAAATAGTTGTGACCTGGGGAGAAACCTTGATAGACTCCCCAGGTTTACCTGAATGGTTTGGAGAAATTTGACTTCCCAACTTGGTGCTACTTGCCCACTTAGTACTTGTAATAGTGTTGCCCCAATTCATGTAGTTCCACCAAGAATTGACCAGGGTTTTTTTTTTAGCTGATATTGTCATTATTTACATTTAAAACAATATTATTATGAGATTGGACATTTAATTGGCCAATTGTATTTGGTAAGTCAGACTATTCTTACCTACAATATTCTTTTGCTAAAGTCAAGACAGCAATTGTCTGACATCACCCCCCTCAAGAATGTTGGGGAAAATAGGGCCGTAAGAAACGGCCATGTACCTGATTAATGGTAATCCCTGTAGCTAAGGATTTGATAGAGTACTCATTTCCTCTCTTGTAAGTGATGGTAAACGGACCCTTCCAAATTGCGCCAAGCTTGCCGCTTATAGGAGTGATGTGATTATGGTAGTATAAGACCATATCAGACACTTTAAATGAAGACAGGGGAGACTAAAGCTCATTGGCAGCTTGTCCTTCTTTAGTGACCGTTTTAGTTAGGTTTGTCATATCCTCAGATTAAAGCTAAATGATAGGTGAGCTAATCTTCTCATGGCTTTTTCAGGTTCCTCACCACTAGAGAAGACATCCCTTGATAAGAGGACAGGTATTCCTGGTTCCTGCCAATACAAGACATGGAATGGAGACATTTTTAAGATCTGGTGATAGCTAATCCAGTATACCATATGAGCACTGGTAAGTATTGATTCCAGTGAAGAGGATCAGAGGAGGCCATTTTTTGTATAATGGAAACCAAGGCTCCATTTGCTCTTTCCATGGTCCCATTGGTAGAGGGATTATATGAAGCTGAGAAATGTTGTTGGGCTCCCATAGAATTGTCCAAGATTTTGACTACTCTGGAGGTGAAGTTCTTACCATTGTTGCAGAGTAGTACTTGGGGACAGCTGTGATGAGTGAAGTTGTTTTGATGTAAAAAGGTGGCTGTGGCCTTGGCCGTTTGGGCAGGAAAGCCACGACTTTACCCACTTAGAGAAGTGGTCAACGCTGACTAAAATAAATCTGTTTCCACCAGTTGCCTGAGGGAGGGGACCTACTACATCCAGGCTGATGGTGTGGAACGATTTATTGAGGGGTAGTTGGTTGATATTGGTATCTAGTCTTGAAACTGAATTGCTTTTTACACGTAAAGCAGGAATCCAAGACTTTAATAAATGGTTTCCATAATCCATTCCCAGTAGTACTGATCCTTAATCCACTCATAGTTTTTCTTTGCTCCTCCATGACCTAGGGTGGAGTGAGCTTCCAGAATAGCAGGTACGCATTCTGAGGACCAAAGGTAAGGCAACCACTTTGCCCCTCACCTGCTTAAATAATTTCTCACTCTCCACCTTGATGTTGTGAGAATGCTGGGCTAACATTTTCTGTACAGGCACATCCTCATCCTCCCATTCATTAGGGTCATTAAGAGGACAAATAGCCTCTCCGCCTCGCTATTATCCAAGTGTAGGACTGATAACCTAGTTAACCCATCAATATTCATGTGACGGGGTTCCAGCACGGTGTTTAATCTTCATATCATAATGCTGGAACTTTAGAGCTTAGAGAGCTAACTGGCCAGTAGGTTTTTTCATGTTCTGTAGCCATTCCAACGAAGCATGGTCAGTAACCAAAGTGAAGGTGGTCCCATAAAGGAAAGGGAGGCATTGCTTCACAGCTAACAGAATGGCAAGGCACTCCTTCTCTGTAACGCTATAGTTACATTCTGTTTTTGAAAGCATCTTACTAAAATAGGATACAGGATGATCTACACCGTTTTCATCCAGTTAGGCTAAGATGGCCCCAACGGCGTATTCAGAGGCGTCAGTAAACAGGATAAACAGTTTACTATACTTGGAATGCCTCAGGATACGATGTTATTGTAGAAGTTGCTTTGACGTATTAAAAGTGACCTTCTGTTCAGCACCCCAATAGAAAGGGGTGTTCATAGTCAATAGGCGAATGAGGGATTCGCTGAGCTGGTCGAACTTGGAGATAAACTGATGGTAATACCCCATTATCTCTAGAAACAGTTGAATATCCTATAAATTTTTTTAGAGGGAGGCATTTTTGAAATCGCTTCAAACTTGACTTTTATGGGTTGTATTCCCTCTCAAGAAATGGAATGGCCAAAGGAAATCAAATTTTCTTTGAAAGAAGTTACATTTGGAAGTCTTTAGCTTGATATTTGACTTACATAACCGTTATTACCACCCTCTGGTGATCAAGATGTTCATTGAAGGTTTTTGAGAACACTATAATGACAAAGAAATTAATAACACAAGTTAGCTTCAGGTACTGCAAAATGTGATCCATCGCATGCTGGAAAGATGCAGGTGCATTACACAACCTTTGAGGTTATTGGGTTGGTTGGAAGAGACTCTCACTACAAATGAGAGCACATTTCTCCTGGCCTTCAGGGGAAAGATACATTTTCATATAGCCGTTAGCCAAGTCCATGGCGGAGAAAAAGTTAGAGCCATAGAGTTGTGCCAGGGCATCATCAATGCGAGGGATAGGATAGCTATCCTTCTTTATGAAGTTATTTAACTTGCGGTAGTTCATGACTACCCAATGATCTCCATTTTTCTTTTTAATTAGCAAAAGAGGGGAAGACCAAGGGCTTTATAAAGGAACTAGCAACCCTACGCCTAGTAACTTCTGGAGCTCCTTCCTCATCTGCTGTTATTCCACCTTCGACTTATGGTAAGGTTTGGACCAAATAGGGTGGCATCACCCACATTAATGGAGTGGCACCATCCCTTCATATAGCCATAGTCATTATCCAATTTGGAGAATATGTCACTATATTCATCTAGTAATGTATGGACTTTTTTCAGCTCATTTGGGGTCATCTTATCCAAAGTATGAACATTGGGAAAGGTACATATCAGTTTGTCCATGGGTAAGCCCAAATTCTCCATAGAGCCAATGAAATGGATACATTCAATGTCCTCTTCTGGGTTTAATAAGCTTCAGCCAATCTCCTGATTTTTTTCTTATAATCATGTCCTTGCCGGTGAGGTTTCCCAGCAGAATAGTAATAGGCCTCTGGTAGGCTGGGTCTAGCATCCCAGGAAATACCCAAGGTTCCAAGAGGCTAACACCCTCAAGACTTATGAGGTGCAACAAGAAGTGGTGTGGGATTTGAAGCGTGATTTTTGTGTCAACCACTCGTTGTTAACCAGGTTTTATCAAAACCTCTTCTGCAGCATAGAAATAATACCGTCCCTACCATCAATTGAATCAGGCAATTACTTTGTGTTACACCCCAAGGTGGTATAATGCAAAGTCATAGCTGAAAAGGGATCAAACCAGGCAAGGGTATCTGTTCTTGCTGGGCTCTTTATTGGATAAGACTAAAGAGAATTTGTAGTTGAGTAATAAGAGAAAACTTTGCTTCATGTTGATAATTCCCTCATACTACATCATAAATTGGGTACCTACGAGCATATCATAGGTGTTGTTGTCCAACGCCACTTCTGGGGCTGATAAGATGAGCTTCCCAATTCAAATGGGAAGGGAAGAATATGCCCCAATGGTGCGAGTGTTGTTTGAACTGGCGGTTCCAAACTCCTGATTGTACTCCAAATCAGGCGCCAGCTTTATCTTTTTGATGAGATTAGGGGAGATTACGTTAACTGGGGAGCCAGTATCCAGGATGGCCATTATATGGATTTTTTGAATGACCACTTCAACCTTGGTGAGTGTTCCTCCAAAGTTAGAAGACAAGGCCAAGACCTCTTTGAGCCAAAAAGTGGAGGTTAATTTACAAACAGTCTCAGGGTATTTATCCAAAATAGATTTCATGGTATGGAACCGCTGAAGAGGTCAAATCAAGCCAGCTAAGAACTCATCACCATCACTGACATTTTCAATGACTTTTGGGCACCCTAATATTTGGCTGAGGTACGTTTTCTCAGGTATGGTGGTTTCATCTACTCCTTCAGCGTTTAATCAATCAGGGACCTTCACTTCTGCGGGAACTCCCCATAAGTAGTAGCCAACATCATCGTCACCCCCTCAAATTCATCCACAGGAGTATTCTCAAAAACTGGAAAGGCTTTGATTGAGGTAGGGGAGGCAGCCACATGAGATTAGGTAGCTTTAGGGCGCGCAACTACCAGCTTGGCTGGAGGGGAAGGCACAGCAGCTTTGGTGAGCTTGGTCAGGAGTATGGTATTAACTACCTTAAAAGTCTTTGAGTTACAGGATGGAGTGATATCATTTTTAAGTCGCACTGAGGAAGCAGGTTCAATGGGTGGATAGGCACAGGTGTGCTCACCCCCAACTGTTTTACAGGAAAAATTTCCTCAATGGTTAAAGTTGAAGATTTCACCTCAGCTTCAATCGATGTTGCACATGTATGGAAATCAGCAACATCTAGCAGAGCCTCTTTTATGTTGCAGATATTTGTAAAGTGGATTTTCACTGAAATGATATGCCTGGCGAGAGAGGGTTGAGAAGCTAACCCAGTTAACATGGCTGCGATAGAATCATCCAGGGTTATCATGTTAGCTATTGATAACCTTTGTGCAGCGAGGTAGTTTTGCTCAGCAAAGGCAGTGGTCAGTTCGCCCTCATACATGCCAAGGCGCATAAAAGCCTGTTTATCCCTGTTAAGACTCTTCTTAGAACCAAATTCAGCCAAGAGAGCCTCTTTTACCTCTGCCCAGGTATGCAGAGTGTCCATATAAGGGGCTATCATCTCTTGTGCCAGGTGACTTAAGCAAGGAAGGATGTTTTGCACTTTTTGATTATTCGTTGTGCCATGCATGGCAGCTTCATTTTTTTTAGTACTAGATGGTCCCAACCCAAGGGGGGGATTCATCGATGTTATGCATGGCAGCTTCATAAATATACAAAAAGGAAGCAATGCTCCCTTCACTTGGGGTGTACTTGTCTTTAAAAGGGAATTTTAATGGGTTCTGCTCAAGCACTTTGAGATATGAATAAAGCGCTGATGAGTTGCTTTTCCAGGGCAACTATTCTTAATATAGTTTCAAGGGGAAGCATTGGAGGGTTACTCACTTTGAAAGCCTATATTTTTTGAATTTGTTTGGTTTTTTGCGTACAGGGTACCACCTGTAGTGAGCACCACGGTGTAGTAATCCAGCTAGTTGTGAACTCGCTGGTGCTAAATGCCACTGGATTCCACAACATTTTTTATTAATTTAAAGTTAAAAACACTAATAATTTAAAATGTTGAGTTTTTATGTATTAATTTATATAAGCGTGGGAAGAGAAAAAACGAACCCTCTCAATATTCAACTGTTCAGTATTTAAAATTTTATTGAGGGTCAAAGGAAATAGATTGGTAAGTTTGGAACAGCTTAATACAGTCTTAAATAAGAAAATATGCATAATCACCCCTATCTAAACTCAGAAAACTCGCTTCACTATAGCTGAAAAACTGATGAGGCGTTAATCTTTGGCAATACATACCCATTTGGTAACAATGTAATAAATTTCAGCCAATCCCCTTTAGCAAAATTTATTGCCCCCTGGGGGACCCCCGCAAAGCCTATAATAGGGGGTGGTTTTCGCTTTGGTGCTGGCTATATACTAGTTATGACCTGGGAGTTTCCTTTGATGGACTTCCCAGGCTTACCTGCATGGCCGGAAAAATTTGGCTTCCTGACTTGGTGCTATTTGCCCAGTTATTATTTATAATAGTATTGCCCAATTCGTGGGGTTCCACTATGAATTGGCCAGGGTCTTTTGGCCAATATTGTCATTATTCCCATTCAAAACAATATTATTTTAAGATCAGACATGTAATTGGCTAATTGTATCTGTTGAGTCAGATCTTTCTTACCTACAACATTCTTTTGCCAAAGTCAAGATGGCAATTGTCTGACATTCTTCTTCCTTGATATAAATGATATAAGGGGTTTGTAGAGATGTAGTGCAGTCCAGGGGCCTCTGACATGGCTTAAGGCTCCCCCATACCTAAATTGGTTACCCAAAGGTTCACAAAAGGTGTTTAAATTCTCCCCAAATCCCATTAAACTTTAAAAAGTTCAGAAAATTGGTATTAATATGATAATAATGTTATGGTCCATAGATCAACTCCATGGATCCCTCAATCCTCCCTTAAGGTTAGCCTGATTTTTAACCAGTTAAAATGGATTCCTCTGAAACTTACTCCATGGTTACCAGTCTTAAAGAATAAATGTCAAATTGATTCTATTGATCTAAAATGTACCTCAATCCACATAATTAAATATCAAAAAATTACGTTTTTAATCAAAGCTCTTGAGAATTTTCATTACATATCCTTTTACCTAGTCTGATTAATCCAACATTGTTTTTTTGGTCCCATACCCAGACCAGTTTTAGATTTCATTTATTGCGAGGAAAGCTGACCATGGGATGGACACTTCCAAATTTGACCCAAAAGAAACAAAAACTTAGTAACAGGGAAGGCACCCCAGAGAAGCGATGCTATCTCTTGTTGCCAGCAGGAACGCCACTATGGGGAGGGGGAGGGAACGTGTGAAGGGGCCGTAGCCACAATTGAACACGTGTGGAGGAAAGGGTCTGATTTGATGAACCAAACTGGGAACCAGGAGGAGACCAGCTGTCAGCAATGCGGTGGGAGGTATATAAACATCCACACCTGAAAGTGGTCCACCAAATGAGACTGGAATCTGTGGACAGTTTCTGGGAGGGTGGGGGTGGAGCCTGCAATGGCATCCAAGACAATCGTGTGGATAGTCCACATGGCGATTGCAACCACCAGAGCATGGAGGGAGGGTGGAAGGGGGGAGGCCATTGATAAAGCAAACATATCTCTTGACAGACTGAAGGGATATGTTTGATCCTGGCTAAGCAGACGTTGAACTTCGCGCCATATCACTTTAGAGGTAGGACACTTCTCCATGTGGTGGAATAGCGTTCCATACTGGCCACACATGACGCAGGATGAGTGTAAAGCATTAGAGAGCTCAGCCATATGGTACACCCACCTTAGGCAGCGCCACACATGGTAACGGATTTGAGGCTGCAACAGAGGATGGTGTACGTATTTCCAAGTAGTCTTCTGAGTCTCAATGGTTTAAGGGATGACCATCATGTCCAGGTAGTCCACCCTGGATAGGACATGGGGCCGTGTGGGGATCACGCCATCTTGAATGGGTAACCCCTGTACCTCTTGTGTGAACTGAGGAGAGGGGCGGCCTCTCTGGGCTGTGTGTTCACTAATACAAATTCTCCACTCAGCGCTCCGCATGAAGAGGAGGATTTGTTTGTAGTGGGTTTTAGTACCATGAGGACCTGTGGCCAATGGGTGGGAAGTTATATAATTCATCAAGGAGTGAGGGTTCGATGGATTGTTAAGGCCCAAGGCTTGGGAGAAGTTGGAGCGGGCTGCGCGGGACCAGTGTTGGGAGGGGAGCGTAGGGGCAGTGATGGCCGCAATCCAGGTGCCCAGGACCTTGGCATCATGGGCTTTAAAGTCAAGCAAGCCCATGCCACCATGACGATGAGGGCTAAACATGACCTCAAGCCGAACTGGAGGTGGGCGGCCTGACCAAAGCCACCCTTGCAGAAGGGCATACATAGATTTGAAAAAACCTGGGGAGAAGGCGATGGCGTTGGCTCCAAACCAGACTTTGGAGAGGAGCATAGAGTTGGCTAAAACAACCCTGCCAGTAAGGGAAGTAGGGTGGGCTCTGAGGGAGGTGATGCGCTTTGTCATGTTGTCTAGAATACAACTTTCCATTACTGCTGAGGCATACCCGCCTGCCTCCACTCACACGCCCAGATGGCGGACAGGCCCTATGGTAGGGCGTGGCATGAAGGGGAGCACTAGTGGGGTGGGTGTGGGGTGAGCAGGGAGGGTGATCACGTGTGCGAGCAGATGGGCCGGGATGGGCACTGGTTGCTGGGGTCCAGCAGGTTAGATACTGATCAAGGAGGATGATTTCAGTTTTGGAAGCATTCAGTGCAACATTACTTACCCAGGAATACTCCTGGATGAGAGCTTCAAGCGCGCGTGCATCTTTATTATTAGACACCTCAACCACACAGTCATCTGCAAACGCCATCATCTTGACTGGGGCTTGGCCTGGTACATTGACCCCAGTGAGGTGGGCATTCACGTTTCGAAGTAATGGTTAAAGCTGAAGTTGTATAAGAGTGGGCTAAGGGGGTCCCCTTGTCATAAGCCCCTTTGAGGGCGGACTACTTCCGTTAGGAAGCCAGGGCCACGCACTGCCATTGTTGAAGATTCCGTGAGCAGCATTACCCAGTTGATGAAGTGAGGGGGTAAGCAGAATTAATGGAAGCAGGCCCTGAGGTATTCCCAGTTTACTCTATCAAAGGGCTTCTGTTGGTCCAAGAATACAAGTGCCCCAGAGGCTGTAGACTGGCATGCGTTAGCCACAGAGTGCACTTTGTCCCAAATTGACCTTCTGAGTATGAAACCAAATTGTTCTGGGGAGATGGTGGCAGATGCTACAATCTTTAAATGGTTAGCCATGATTTTAGTTAAAATTTTCGTATTTGTGTTAATTAAAGAAATGGGGCGCCAGTTGGCTAAGTCTAGCTTGTCCCCTTTCTTGAAGAGTGTGATGGTGAAGGCCTCTTGTCCTCCTGGTAGGAGGCACGTTTCCAGAAGGCTCTGGTTAATGGAGGCAAGCAGCAGTGGGGATATATATTTGAAGTACTTTTTGTAGAATTCAATGGAATGCCATCTGGGCCTGGGCATTTCCAATTTGGTGCACCGCGGATGGCTGTCCAGAGTTCATTTGGAGTAATCAAATTCATTAATTCCAGGTATTGGGTAATGGTGCAGATGTGGGTTTGGTCAAAAAATTTTGCCACTTTGGCTGGCTGAATTGGATCAGATTGGTATAACTCAGAGTAATACTTTTGTATTTTGATTTCCACTTTGGCTGGCATATCCGTGACAGAATCATCCAATCTCCACACCTGTGTGCAGACCATGCTCTGGCATGGTGCAAAGAATTTTTTAAAAAAATATGCGGTGCACTTGTCACCCTCTGTAATGCGTTTGGCCCTGTACTGAACACAAACCTGATGTCTGTGTTGCCTTTCAAGCGCGTTGAGGTGGGCGGCTGCCTCTGCCCACTTCCAGCCCCATGCAGGGCTGTAGCCTGTGGCTGGGATGTTGGACTCCAGGTGTGCCAATTCTGCCAGAGTGTGCAAAATGACGGCCAATGTGGCTCATGAGCATCGGTAGGAGAGGTGGCGAGAGTGGCAGATGGTATCCTTTTTGAAGGCTGAAAATGTGGAAATTGGGTCTGCGCAAAACGGTGTAACAAACTCTTTTGCCAAAGTTGCTGATTTTACCCAAGTGGAAAATCCTGGCGATGCAAGTTTGGGAGGGTGGAGTTTGCACCAATGTGGGGCCTTAGCCACTGTGACAGGTAAGTGGTAGGTTATTGAGACCAGATGGTGGTCATAGAATTCAATTTTTGTTGTTTGGAAATGGGAAATGTGAGATTGAAATTTCGCCAGCATAAGGATAAGGTCAATGCGGGTCATGGACCTTAATTGGCTGTTGTGGACGTGGGGGCGCGTTATGTTTTTGAGCAGCAGGGCTTGCCATGGCAGCACATCTATTAACCCAAGGGTGGCCTTTAGAACGTGAAGTTCTACGTGACCCTGGGGGGCATGAGAGGAGGAAGGCCAATGGTCCATGGGTGTGTTTAGCCAACAGTTCATGTTGTTGACTATGAAAGGGTCTGGGGGTAACGGGAGGGATTTGACTGACAAGAAAAATTCCTGACGCTCTCATGCACAGATTGGGGCATAGATGTTGATGATAGCATGCACCATGTTGGCCCACGAGAAAGTGACAACGAGGACGCGGCCATTGAGGAAGGATTCTGACAATAAAAATTTAAAAAAATTGTTTTTCTGAAATAGCACCCCACAGTGCTCTGACCAAATGGATAGGGAAGGGAGGAGCATGCTTTTCCAAGGATCCTCGGAACCTCACAGACAGTGGGACTCCTGGATGGCCAGGATATCCACAGGTAAGTTTTTTTGTAAAAAACTCAGTTTCCTAGCCTGGGACGGTGAGGCCTTGAGTCTGGCGATATTCAATGTCCCTAAAGTGAAGGTTTCCCCTATTGCACCTTAGGTGTGAGGGGGTGGGCACCTGGGCCCACTAGCCTCCTCTAGATCCCCATGGGCCTTCATGGCAGCACGGGTGTTTGCAGCAACACTATTGGTGGTTTTGTTAATTTTAGCAGAAAGGTTCTCATTGGCTTTTGCCTTCACTTTTGTTTCCCTGACGTTGAGTGAATTTTTTGTGGTGCAGATGAGTTTAGTGCACCAACGTTCAGGTCAAAAAAAATTTTCAGGTAGGTTGGAAACTAAGTCAGTTTCAACTGGAGCTTGGTTGCAAAGGTCAGGTGAGTTTGAGTCACCCATTGGATCCTCAGATTGGTTGGCCCAATCAGCATGGGCTTCCCAATCTGATTGGTTGATGGATTCCTGAGTTGCTTCTGCTGAGAAGGTTTTGATGTCCTCCTGGCGTTGGGAGTGCGGGATAGCTGAGGCGACTTTGGTCACTTCCTTGGCCGCGGCCCTGTGGGCCTGTTTGGCCTTCTTCCACTCTTGAGGGAAGATAGGTTTTACCAGTAGGTAGCAGCCTTGTGCTCCCCATGGGAAAGCCTCTTTGGTGCTTGTGGTTGGTTTGTAGTGCACCTCTCCGCTGGCCATGGCCGCCAAGGGGTGCTTTTGGAATGTGACACCCTCCTTGATGGGGCATGCATGCGCCTTATGGCCAAATGCGTCACAATGGGTGCAGATGGGGGGTGCGCTGTCCACGGTCATCTGGAACGGGTGGGTGGTATGCCCTTCAATATTGATATATGTGGAGTGCAGGATCTGGGTTAGGTCCTTTGCAATCTCCTCAGTTGGGGTCAGAACTGCGATGGCTTTGCCAGTGCACAGGTGTGGCATCAGCGTAAAGCATTGCATCTCAAAAGATTGTATTTTGCCATATATGGTGAGACCATCTTTCAGGTGCTGCTCCAAAATGGCACGTTTGACCATAGTAGGCAAAAAGTCAAACGTGAGGAAAATTTGGTTGGATTTTGTCCATCTGGTGCGTTTGGTTTCAATGACCCAATGCCCTTTGGGGAGGCCAATCACTATGCACACTGCAGCAGCTTTGTCTGCTGCATCCTTGTTTTCAAAACTGAGGTCCAGCCAACTGCATGACATGGAGTGAGGTGTAACATACACCACAGTTGGAAAAAAGGTGTGCACATCCCCACAAAATTTTTCCACTAAGCTGTTTGTTGGATGTCCAGAAACACTTGGACTCCATATTCCACCGATGAGAGTGGTTGGGAGTGCAGCGTGTTGATGTACTGGTTGCATTGCACTTGCCAAGAGAGGATTTCTGGGGAAATAGTGACTGCCGTTTTTTTATTTTTTTTCTATTCCACCAGTTTCTCTGGGGCGTTTTTAAACGTTTGAGGCTATGGGCCTACCACCTGCTCCTCTTACCTTACTTGCCCAACTGCTCCCTGACATGGGCACAGACTGATCTCCTCTGTGAGATTATCAAACTAGAATCAGACTTTAATTGAATAAGATGCAAAAGTGATTGCAATGAGAGAGAAAAGTTTATGCTAGTTTTAGATTTCTCTCTGATTCTTTTATCTCTCTTAATCTAAAGGCAACAGTCCCTCCTAGGGTTGTTTGTTTAATTTTAATATCTGAACTTTTATAAAGATGTAATTCTTAAAATTAAATTATTTGAGGTGGGTCAACCTTGGGATAAATATACCACACTGAGAATGTTTTCTAGCCAGTACAGGCTTTGAACTCAAAACCTGAACTAGGGGTGGAAGCAGCTTTACCCACTCAACTAACCACCCTTCTAAGATATAATTCTTCTAGCTTTCATTTTTGTATTTGTGGATGGCGCCTGTCACACCTTTAAAAATAATTCTATCAATTTAGCGAAGCTCACTGACATTAACATGTTAGCCCCAATTATTGTTGAGTGGGAACTCCATAATATTGATCTGTCTACTTGTTGTGCTGTTACCAAGTTTGTAAGAAGATGTGTCCATGACCACTCTCACCAATCTGCAACACAAACTGCAAACCCTCCTTATCAGGATTTGCCTTAACAACTTATCATTGGATTATAGAAATTAATCTTTCATATACAAACTATCTACCAACTACAGCATGCTACATGCAGATAAGGATATTAGGATAAGTATGTGCCAAGAGAATAATAGCCTGTAACTGTGGGTGCTTAAGCATCCACAACAACAGGCACAGACTCCTGCGCTGCGCCTTAACAGAGTTATGTGGGGAAGAATGGAAAAGGGTACTAGTCATTATGAGGTTGAGAGTTCCAACCTTTGGGGTTAAAATAGCACCTAAAAGTTATTACAATCTTGAGGCCATCAACATGACCTTTGGAGGTTGTCAACTTAGAAAATACAAAACCCATGGGTTTTCACTATAACTTTTGATGAAATAAATAGGAAAATCAGGACTTTTGGGATTTGATTTTTAATGGGAAAAGCTAAAACAATAAGCCAGCACCCTACCATAGATAGGTTGATAGTTTTTAAGGTTTGTTGAGGAGTGTGTTGCTTCTAAGCTGGATCACAATAGTGGGGAATAATTTCTAATTTTAAACTTGTTAATTAACAGTTTTAATCCCCAATTTCGCCTCAACAGTATCGGCTGATGATTCCAAGCCATTCTTGGGCTCTTTTCTCAAATTCCAAATGTCCAAATTCACTCTCTCAAGTTCAGAATGAAGTGTCAGATTTAATTCCCATTCTTGTCCTTTCTGTTTTGGCTTTTTGCTTGGTTTTGGCTTGCTAGGTAAGTTGTTCCCATTCATTTGGAATTCTGGTTGAGTCCCATGTTGGGGCAGCAAATTGGAACTATGGTGGATAGCTCTTTGTATTTTCTAAAATCTACACAAAGTCATTTGATCTTTTCAAATAAAAATTTATAGAGTTTGACAATTTTATGAGCTTAGGCTGAGTGGTAGATGGAAAAAGGTATGGAGCAAACCGAGAGGAGTGGAGGCTACCCATTTCTCATCTAGGGTATGCCCTAATCTAAAATTTTGGGTTAGGGGCAAGGCCTTGGGGTTTTACCCCTTTTGCCCTAAAGGGATGTACAGCCCTGTCCATACTGATAGTTGGAGCCAAGGGCCTCACAAAGGAGTTCCTAATTGCACAATCCATTTGAGCTCCCCCCATACATCCAGGTTATCCAGAGAACCCCTCTCAGTGAGGTCTTCTCCTGCTCATGTAGGCAATTTCATCCATTACCTTGTCTCCATAGTTGACCCTGTATAACAGTTTGAAGAAAGTTGGCAACTGCATAAATTTCTAGAAGCCTGAAAACAGATACAAATTAAGTCAATTCAATTTGACTAGTGTTACTGATGACTTTAACTTTTAAGTACGTTTATTGGAAGAACATAGATGACTGTGTGCATCCTAAATCATATACTGCCTATGAGGATACTACTTTAAAGTACAGCACCCACAAAACCTAGAGGATTTGCATCTCCTATACCTCTCTACCTAATAGGGCTTACTCTAGTAAGATCTGAGGTTGCCCCATTGCAGCTGTTTGGTCTTACGTTAAAGAGCCTTTGGTACATTTCTAAAGTTCTTTTCTCATATGAATGCTAGAACGTCCCTCTTCAGAGTCATTAGAACTGCTGTGCCCCTGGAATTCTGGGCGCTTACTGGGTCCTGACGCACTTAGACTGAAAGCCCAGTCTTCTTATAATTGGTACAGTCAGGATCCTCTCAAACTGCTAAAAACAGTTAGGCAGGAAGGCCCAGGTAAGGGCCTACAGGAAGGAGAGCACAGCGGTGGTCAGATAATTATCTGGTGGATTGTAGAATGATTGACAATATATCACTGGAAGATGGTAAATAGGATGCTAACACTTAACAGGATTGTCTGTCTGCTGAAGAGGGCGTACAGATAGGCGACAGCCTTATCAAAAATCTGTGGAGTAGTTCATTTCCCATTCTAGATCCAGGGAAATTTCAAAGTCTCAATAAATTTTATTTGAGGTGAGCAACCTGTGTATGATACTGAACCAATTGAGGGGAAATTAATGAATGGGTAAGGAGGATAAAATCTGGAAAACCTCCATGTGCAGTGTACAATAGGCCAGGAACTCCATGGACCGCCTTTGCTATTCGCTATCTTGGTTTGGGGCATTAGTGCACAACGCCAACATAGTCATAGTCATCTCCTACCCAAAGTTCCTGTACCAGATCCAAACTTTGGGAGGCAGTGGTAGATGTCCCTATTCTACCACTCAGGTATCATCCCCTTCAAAATCTCAATAAAGAAGATTTTAAAGTATTGGATTTATATTCAATTTTTAAGGTTTTATTTTTGTATTAGTAGTTGAGTTGCATTAAGGAACTTTATAAGTACGCATTTATACTAGAAAATGGGGGAAATGGGTGAATTTATTCCTGTATCATCTTTGGGCAACAGGCTATCTATGAAAATCTCAAGAATCTTAGCCTCTGATTCTCTAATCTGAAACCATTATAATCTGTCTAAGTATCTCTGACATTACAGAACTTTTCCACACTTATTTTTACACTCAATTTGTTTTCAAAGCTTAACGTTTTTGTCTCATCCTCATTGCAAATTTTTAAATTAACTAATTCTTTCACAGTGGCTTTTTGATTTGCTGAGCTGTCAATTTCATATGCACTCAACATTCCCTCTTTTAGCAGAAAAAGGTTGTAAACTTCTGATTTGCTAAGCTGCCATTTTCCTTGGCTCTCAATATTCTCTTATTTAGAAATTTTGGGTAGGCAGTCTCTAATTGGTCCAATCACCATTTCCACAGGTCCTTGCCTCCTCCACTTCTGCATTTATTTGATTTTTGCATCTGATTCATCAGAATGCTATTTTTGAGAGTAGTAGCCCTTGTAGCCTGTATTGTTTGCCTCAGTCTCAGTCATAGGGAAGATCAGAGCTATGTGGCAGTCTGGAAGAGCCTTGACCATCACATGAATCAGCCGTTTGCATAGCAGCCAATAGATTTATACATATTACACTTAACTATATCCCAATCAACAAAAGTTATCACAATTGTTCTCCTATAAATCATCATAGGTTTTTCTTTTAAGTTATTAATATATAGCACTTTTACTTTGCAATTAGATTCTTTGAGATAGTCTTGTACTTTACAAATTAGTAAGGTATGTATATTTTAATTTATAATGTATAAATAACAAAAGTATTTCAGATTGCCAGGCGTTTTTAATATAGGTCTGAAAAATTAATGCTACTCTATAGTTTAGGACTAATTAAAGATGCTTTTTAGATATAAATTTTTTGAGCAAAACATTATAAGCAACTTACTTGAAATTTAAATTATTGGTTGTGTTCCTTATCAATTAGAATAGGATAGGTATAGCAGATGATATTAATTAACACAAAGGGCTTCAGTCTGTTATGTATAAAGTGACTTTTGGCTATATGTTAATAAAGACATATATAATAACAATAGCAATAAAATATCAGCATTTCTGAACTATTTTAGCTCAGTAGGACAATATGAGAAATGAAAGAAAGTATATTTTGTTTATCTATATATAGAGAAAATTTATTTAAGGTAGCAGAGTCTGAAAATTTGAATCATAATAGAAGTGTAATTTTTGAAAAAGATACCTATTATAGCTTCAGATTTTGTTAGTAACTGAAGTAATATTTATATTAATATATGCAATTTTAACTTCAAGATATATGTTTCAAAATTGTATTAGTATCAAAAAAGTAAGAATAAATGCTAGCTTAATTTTTATTGCATATGTAGTATGAACACTTATTTTTCAAATAAAATTTTTATAAACATAAATTATTAATGGATTCTATAAATATATTGAACAATCATCCTTCTAAATCTAAGGCTGTTTATTTATTTTTAGGCGTTAGACTTAAACACAAAAAGGTAGATTAGTTATGAAAATTTTTTAAACATAACACTTTTTAAAAATTTTATAACTGATTACTTATCATTATAAATCAAGAATTACTAACATATATCAAGTAACATTGTTGCAAGTGGTCTAACCACAAATAATCTAATGCAATATCTATTTAATCATTATAGAATTAACTACAATTTGATAGAGGTGATGGCATAAGGAGCCTTGAGTGCACAGCCCTCAACTTCATAAGGAGTAACACATGTTGTATTAAATTACTTTTTGTGCTTTCACATTGGCGCTTTAGATTTAGATGTATAGTAGATCAAATCCCATAACCATTCCAGTGAAAATCTCCTACCTCATTATGATAATTACTTGGGCTCTTGGACTCAGCATTTATATCTTCTCTGATTTATCTATATCTTTAACCACTACTTTGTCCCCACACCAGTATAAAATATATAGTACAAGGATTAATCTTTTTATTGGGACCATCATTCAGACCTCAAATGCAGGGAGTTGATTGCAAATAAAATGGAATATGCTGAGCCTTAGTGCTTCACTTCACTATCCTAATTTTGATTTCACTAGTATACCACTTTTGAGTGCTGCTTAGTATACATATGTCAGAATATTTACCAGATGGAATACTCCAATGATTTATTGTTATTTGGGATGAAATAGCCAATACTGGCAGAATAGCTCATTGACTGAATTTTGTGGCGTTTGCTATGATTGCTGGTTAGTTGCTCACCAAACTGGGTGAGCCAAATCCAATTATTTCGCCAAGTTTAGAAGTAAGTTCAAGTGGGGCCAATTGGTGGCCCCAAATTAGTACAAGGATCACTGGCAACTAATAGCTGAGGATTATCCAATTGGTATCAGTCAGCAGAATCAGTGTTTGACGCCAACTGCCATTTATAGACTGTTGTGGGAATTTCCAGTGGAAAGCCAATATATTCACTTTAATTGTCCATCTATGATTTTGCTGCCTTACTAATAATTCAATGTTGGCGGATCTGATAATTATGTTTTCAAGTCAGCTAAAGTTGTTTCCAGCGCCTCATTTATTATAATAAATTATCACCTAAATAAGGCAATTATTAGTCAATCAACTGAAATGAGTCAAAAAGAGATATCAGCAAGATGCTGATATATTCTGAGTCAAAGCAAGCAACTGAAGCTGTTTCCATAACATCTATTATCAACTTAAAGGTCAAATCCAAATTTGACATTTATTTAGAA
Source organism: Massospora cicadina (assembly GCA_022478985.1). Taxonomy (NCBI): domain Eukaryota; kingdom Fungi; phylum Entomophthoromycota; class Entomophthoromycetes; order Entomophthorales; family Entomophthoraceae; genus Massospora; species Massospora cicadina. The sequence continues at coordinate 31,992 of JAKSZP010015913.1, read as the reverse complement.
TAATCTTTTATATGGATCACCAGTGACTTGAGGCCAAGGATGAGCCAAAACTAATTTGGACATTAAGAATGACAAGGTGAGAGGGTCAATGCCAGGGAAGAGAATAGTGCAGTGGAAGTATAAGGTAAGTGGTTGGCTGGAAGAACTAGCAGAAGTGCCAATAGGTCAGTGGTGGGTGCAGTAACCTTTTTGTAAATAAGTATATATACCTAGCACTTTCCTTTTAATAAACATCTCCCTTTGCCTGATCTACCTTTTGTTATAAGTTTATATTTATTTCATTGGTTAAAAATTAGGCTGGGGGATCCCTGAATGGTGCAGGTGACACACCATGGGGTCAGCCAGCACTGCTGGCCCTGTGCCTAAGGTAAAACAGCAAGGGCCAACCAGCCTCATACTGGTTGGCCTGCCAACTAGCAGAGCCCAAAGCCAATTTTATGACAACATAAAATGCACCAATAGAAATGCTATTGGAAGGGGCATACCTTGGCTGAATTCTAACAGTAAGGGATTTTTTTATCCTATGTTGCTGGAGAGAACCTAGCACAAAGAGCATAAAGAATAGCAAGTCATCAGGCTTTTTTAGTAACTGATACTACATTGTGCTTTTGTTATTTTATAGTAAAAAGTACCCTTTTCAAAACATGTTTTCTTGCAAGTCTACTAAGGTTAATTTCTCAAACAGTACCTTATATTTTTGAGTATATTAACATGTGCCTTTAAAATCTAATGCCTAAGCACCAATTCTAATATATAATCTTGGTCTCAGGTAACTGATATAAAGTAAGATAGACTTAAAAAGTTATCTAATTAGTATTATATCATATATATAGCTATAATAGGTTTACTAAACTTCTTAAAATTATATTGTATAAATTGAGTTATATCTAGATAAATTCCAGAAGCCACAGTTACATGAACCTTATATGTGATAGATGGCATTTAGAGAATATTATTAATTATCCAAGTTGGGTCAACCTTGGGACATATACCATACTGGATTAGAGAGAGAAAGTGAAAATATAGTAATGGAGGACAAAACCCAAGTACTGGGGGCAAAAAATTTTGTATGTAATCTGATAGGCTAGTGTTATACTATCTTACTTTGTAGACATGCTTGGATGTACTGAGGCATGGTACATGACTCTACATATAACACTTACCATTTTAGTAGTAGTGGAGCTCAACTCAAGGTAAAGGATTTATTACTATCCTCTTTTTGAAGAGATATTAAATTTCTACCATGACCATATTTGAACCTGCATCATAGGGGTGATAGTATGATGTTATTTCCACTACTCTAATACCCCTTACATTAAACAAGAAGGTCGATCTTTGGTAAATATACCAACCAAGTTTTTCTATCCAGTACTGGTTTTTGAATATATATAAACAAACCTGCACCAGAGTGGTAGCAGAAACCACCTCAGCTAGGCTAAGTAACCCTTGGATTATAGAATATGGTCAATAAACACTCTCCTTTTAAGTAGGATGATTCTAAAATCTTTTTACTTATGGGTAATTCCTAAAAGCTTTTATTAACAAATAGCCTTTACCAAATAAAAACACTTTATCATCCAAGGAAGTCAAAAAATGAATCATGTGCATAATTCAGTTCTAAATCCATAGTGGTTTATCCATAATAGGTCAGACTTTTTTGATCTAATCTAATCAGCAAAACCTAATAATTTCTACTTACAAGTTTTAAAAAAATCATGAAAAAGTAAAACATTGACCCAGTTGTAATGTTTTTCTGGTATATCTTTATTCATACTTGGCACTTTTAACTATTTCTCACTAAACTTTTATATAACCTATAATAATAGTAAATTTCCATCCAATTTAATTTGTGTAAAACACTCAAAATTTAAAGCTCCCTAAAGAGCAGACTTTGCAACTCCCAACTTTGTCTTCTACTATTCTTTCATGTAACAACCCTATGACCATCATTTTGGTAGCAAGAGCTAACCATTTTAGCCAGTTTTCGATCATGGCTAATTGTGTTTTCAAGGTATTTATTAGACTTTTCTAAAGGAAAAGCGCTTTTTAGTAAAATCTCAGATGGGCTTGGATATGGGTCCAAATTCTACAAACGGTGGCAACGAGGCCTTACTGTGGCCATGTTTAGTACTAAAGCAAAATCATAGGAGTAGAAAACAAGAATTTAATACCTTAAATTAAAAATAATTTTAAGTTTAAAGTTAATCCTTAAATTGTAAGGCACCATACTATTCGATCAGCTTTGCTGGTATCAGAAATTTCTCATTGTGACTGTCAAAATCACCAGTTTGTTATTAGCTCGAATCTAAAACCCATAGGAATTCTAGACAAAGTAAGCAAGTCAGCTTATATTAGAAATACCTGCCAAAAACAAATTTCCTAAATTTTATTAAGATTAAGTTATAAGATTGAATCTAAATTTGGCTAACAACTATATTGCCAAAAATCATTGTTTAATCAATCATTTGATATCTAAGGTAGTGCTTGCGTCTAAAACTTTTATAAGTATATAGGAGTTCAAACTTTAAAGAATTGGTAAACATGGTATTTAAACGAATTTTAAATTACAGGTTATTTTAAATTGGATTCAAGTTAGCAGCTATTACACAAATCTAGATTATACTGTGCTAATGCATCTTAATATAGCTCAAATAGCAAGTAATATGAGGATATCAAATAAACTCAGAAGTTACCAAAGCTACGAATTATTGTTGAGTGCTATCTACTGATCATATTAAAGTATAGTGTTAAAAGATCTTTGAAGGCGATATATAGCTATGCTAGTTTTATCCACATCTATGAGATTAACTCACCTATTCTTAGCAACTCTGCAATGGTTTCAAGTGAGTATAGAGGCAGGCCAGAGCTGCCCTTTACATCTATCAATTCTGCTATCAAGATAGACAGGGGCCCGTCTTAATATTGTGAGATAGTAAACTAGATTTTTTAACAATTTGCTTTTTATGTTCTTTTATTTTTTTGTAGGCGAGAAGGGTCCCTTGGTCCTTTTACCTAGACTAAACAATGCAGCTCACCAACAAAATACTTTCACAATATGTAAAAATAGACAAATATTTGATACTTTAGATGTTTAACAAAATTTATATCTGCTTGCAAATTAACAATCTACGCTTCATCTATTGGCTTCACCACAATATAGTTTGGTTTAAAAATGCAATAAGAATTACGTGAAAATGAAGTATGCAAGGAAAGCTTAAGCTTTCATTAAGCAAACTTGGTCATTGGCAAAAAGCCAATCCAAACAAACTACAAAAGATACTCTCATACTAAATTCATACCCCCATATGTATGATATTAATGGGGTGATACTACCTATAAAAGATCTCGCAATAACATGAACAAAAAAGTGTTTCGTCGCGGCAGAAAGCTTAGCAAGACAAAATAATAGCACCTAGATCAAAGAAATAGGGACGCTATACCAATTGAAGTATGAAAATTTTAGCGCTCAATAAAGAGCGCTAAACAAAATAAAAGTTTTGTAATTTTAAGCTGCCTTTCAACAAAATCAAGCTCAATCTACACCGCACAAAGCTAAACCAATTGACTTTTAACGAGGCGACTATTTGGGTCTATTTGAAATTAAAATCAAAGGGGAAATACAAATTAAAATAACATGCTCAGAAATCAGAATATGTCATCCATAGAATCATTCATTCCATCGGGCGGCATAAAATGCTCAAGATCATCTTCAGCAGGGAGCTCAAAACCATCCTAAAATGAAGCGTCAATACACGCCTATAGAAAAAGCCTAGGTGCGCTTACATCAGTCGAATAAAGAATATTCTTTATTTCACTCACAAGAGTTGAGTTAGCAAGGGATGGATCCGAACTCACGTGCTGCTGGATGAGAAGCTCAATTTCCGTCAACTTTCGGTAATAGAACTCGCGTTCTTGAGCAAGAGAATCATGTGCCATGTTTAAATTTATGAGTTGAGTCGATAAATCATCCACCTCTCGTTGAAGGCTTAAAACCTTTGCTTCGCTTGGAGGCCGACTAACGCTTGGAGTTGTTACTTGAGAAGCCCTAGATGTCGCGCCATTATTGGTTGCATTGCGAGCCGAAGTAGCAGCCGAGCTCTTAACCGCAGCTAATAGTTCAAGTTCAGCTTTAAATAAAGGTTGAATGAGTACATTTAGAAGGCGCGTTAGTTGGACGGCGAGCTGGAACTGTGCGGGTTATGTCAGAAGGTTTGGCACCAACTGAAGTTGCGCCAGGTGCAGCCTTGCGCCTAGATAAAGGATCATACGGTTCTCCAGTATTGTTCGCTTCCCAGTATCTTTTAATCCACTGTAAAAAATCCAGATTATCTTGCATTTTCATTTTAACAAGCTTTTCCACGGGAATCAACTAAGCTAATTCAATAAAATTTTCGCATTGATAATTTACTTTTTCGATCTTGTGCTTATCAAAAACGCTTTGAAGAATTTTAAAGTTGGCCACATTCTCATGCTCCCCCTTAGGGTCAAATTTCACCTTGTTCAAAGGGACGTCACCTGAGCAGAGTAACATAAAACATGACCTTGTTTAAAAAACACTTACGAAATATCGAGTCGATGATTTGGCAATATGCAGCGCCTGGTAAGTTATTCTAGATCAGAAACAATAGAAAAATTAACCTGTTCCGCATTGTTCGACCTTGGAATAATTGAGACCACATAAGGTATTAACCCATTGAACTAATTCACCCCTACTTTCTCCCATTTTTCCTACCCGTTTGTTAAAAGTTGCCAAAAATTACAAAAAGTATTAAAAGAAATTAATAGCGGAGTTGTTATGTGCATACGATACAAACATTAATTACCTTTGGTTTTACCTATAGTCAATTATAATAATGAATTTTTAATAAGATTTGTATAAGATGAACCAAAGCATTAAAGTGCTTAGGAACCATACCTCATCCTACTTGGTTAATAATATCAGCACTAAGAGGTTAATTTATGAACTAAGCCACCTAGTAAAACTGCAAATTAAATGCATCGTTGTATGTAGAAATTATCCGACATATTGCCACGCTATAATTTCGAGCACTGGAGAATCCTAAATTTTGGCCAGTATATTCCAGTAATTTTCTCTAGCATTTCAATAAATTGACCTTCGCTATAACCATGTACCTTAAAACCAAAATAAAATTAAAATAAACTAAAAAATATTTTTTAAAAAAACTTTCTTTTGTAAAGAGAGAAAATAATAAAAAGTTAAAGAGATAAAAAGTAAAAAAATATAAAGTAAAAATCAAATAAAAAAGTCATACTAAAAAGTAAAAAATAATTTCTTTGATAAATAATACTTTAAAATTTTTTATTCATGTATGACTGAAAGAAAAGCAAGTCATACACACTTAAATACAATTATATGTATAATTATACAAAGTATATAAATATATGTAATATATATTACAAGTGGAGTTATTGGCATTGCTTGGGTTTATAGTTTAAGCTCACACTGACAGCCTATAGGCTATGCCAGTGCTACTCTTGAGCCATACAAACTAATAGTTTGCTGTTGACCTCATGGCTGGTGAGCTGCTTATCCTAACTTTATTTAAATTACTTAAGACTCTAATATTGATTTTTATTTAGTATTGGGTGAGCAATTTGGTGAATTATCTTCTATAATAATAAAAGCAAGTGTGTATATGTATGCATGGTGCCCAGCCAAAACTACAGCATGTAGAGTTTTGAAAATTTGGCTATAGGTGTATGGGAGGGGGTCCTTATGTACCTCGAAGCCGGATTTTTAATTTTCATTATAAAATAAATAATTTTATCTATAAGAATTGAAAATTTTATGTGTTTTTAATGGAAATCGGTATATTGTTATGGCTGAGTAGTTTGATATTCGGTTGATTCAATTCTAAATAATTTTGCCTAGAGGTTGGTGATCATTTGGTCAATTATCAAGTTATTATTTTAGTAAGTAGCAAGTTAAGTTATTAGCTGATTTGATAGTTCAAATGGTTTGCAAAGCAGTTGGAGGTTTTAAGTTGATTCAATATGTTTAATTGAGACTGGGCAAATGGTTAGTAGTTTTTGAATGATTCGATAGGTTGATTACTCTTAATCTTATCGATAGCCATCTACCAATATATATTTTATTCGAGGTGGGCCGACCTGGGGACGATACCGCACCGATTAAGGGAAATCGAATGAATGGGAAAGGAGGATAAAATCCGGAAAACCTCCATGCGCGGCGTATGATAGGCCAGGAACTCCATGGACCGCCTTTGCTATTTGCTATCTCGGTTCAGGGCATTGGTGCGCAACGCCAACACAGTCATAATCGTCCCCTACCCAAAGTTCCTGTACCGGAATCGAACTCGGGGAGGCAGCGGTAGAGGTCCCTACTCTACCACTTGAGTATCCTCCCCTGCCATCTACCAATATATATATTAATATAAGTAATATTACCTGTTAAATTATACCCAGAACAATGCTGGATAAAAGGGCTATCAACGTGATAAAAAATCTAATTTAATCATTTCAAATTATTTGTTTATTAAATTCTGAGTAACGGCAGGTAACTATTATTTGGTTGATTTAATTGTTTCAGTTGGGTTTAACTATGAGTGGTTAGTAGTCTTTGGTTGATTCGATAGGGTAATTGGTTTTGGCCGAGTGGTTAGTGGAATTTGGTTAAATGATAATGGGCTTGGGCGAGTAGTTGGTAGTTGTTTATAATATAAAATCTAAAATGGTGATTCAAATCATCTAGTAAGCTATAAGCACTGTAGCGAAGCGCGGGTATCTAGATGCTTGTATTTATAATATTAATTATATTAATCTACTTAATAAAAAAATTTCACTGACTGACTGACATCTGAAACCTTCGAGTCTGATAGGTTCAATCTAATTTGGGTGAGTGGGTGAGAATTTGTGAATTTATCGAATAATTCACCAAATTGCTCTCCCGAAACTAAGTAAAAATCAGTGTTAGAGTTCCAAGTAATTATTATAGATTAATAAGTAGATTTAGAATATCTAGCTCACCAGCCACGAGGGCAACAGCGGAGCTGTTAGTCCGAGTGGCTTGAGAGTAGCATTGGCACAGCCTATAGGCTATGTCAGTGTGAGCTTATTGATAAACCCGAGCAATGCCGGGTAAATTTACTTAATAAAGCAATTACTGACTGACGTACTGAATGACATCTGAAACCTTCAAGTCTGATAAGTTCAATCTATTTAGGCGAGTGGGTGAGAATTGTTGAATATTATCTAATAACTCACCAATTGCTCACTTGAATCTATCGAGTCAAATAGGTTAATCTATTTGGGCGAGTGGGTGAGAATTTGTGAATATTATCGAATATTTCCCCAAATTGCTCACCCGAAACTAAATAAAAATTAATATTAGAGTTTTAAGATTATTATAACTTAAGTAGATTAGGATAACCAGTTCACCAGCCATGAAGGCAACAACGAAGCTGTTAGTCCGAGTGGCTCAAACATACTGCTGGCACAGCCTTTAGGATGTTAATGTGAGTTCATAAATAAACCCGAGCAACGCCGGGTAACCCTGCTATTAGAAACGTATGCTTTCTCTTTTCTTTCTTTTCCATTTAACCAAACTGAGCCACAGCAACGCGTGGCCAGGTACAGCTAGTATATTATAATTATATATATATATAGGTGACCCATGCGAATACTTCGCATCACTTCTGTTAATGGGATTCCTTATACGACTATCCTATGGATAGTACTTAATCAATAAAAATAGATTATTGCAAATAACGAATGATGCAAACTGGTATTAACATAACAAAAATAAAATATAATTTTAAATAAAAAAACTAATTTTGAAGTTGTGAAAAAATATTAATAAAAAATTAGTAAATATACAAATAGTGTGATGTATATTTCAAAATAAATTATTTTCTAATTCAAATAAAAATATTTTTCACATTATTTGTATATTTACTAATTTTTTAACAAAAAACTTACTATTTTTATAAGAAAAGTTACTTTTTTTCAGAAATTATGACAACAAACGCTTGCTACCTCAATATTATTGAGGTTAGAATAGTGCTCCACTGCTTTTGCAAATGTTGTATTACTTACTTATTTTAATTTGATTGACACGTTGTTTATACATTTAGACGTTGTTTATACGTTATTTATACGTTTATTCTATTCTATTCAGAGACTTCGGCACCACCATGACACTTTATACATGTAATTTTTAAATTGAATTTTTAAAATATAAGTTTTAAAATATATATTTTTAATAAAAACATTAATTTTAAGATATTTACTTATTTTTTGTCATTAGAGGTAAAAATAATCTTCAAAATGGTGTATCAAACATTAATTTTGATACAGTATTAAGGGAGATATTTCACACCAACAAAAAACACCTTTGAGAAATAATATATAGATTGTCTACTTAAAATACATTCATGGATGTCCTGACTGACTTATATCTGAACTCTTCGAGTCTGATAGGTTCAATCTATTTAGATGAGTGGGTGAGAATTGGTGAATAGTATCAAATCTGAAACTATTGAATCTGATAGGCTCAATCTATTTGAGTGAGTGGGTGAGAATAGCTTAGATTTTATAAACGGATGAATGAAGGTTAGGAGTTAAGCGGCATTAAGTAGAGGTAAGTTAGAGCTTAAATTAAATACAACTCACTTCAACTGATTTGACTTCTTATATCAGTTGACCTAAATGGAAACCCAAGTAAAGCAATACACAGTGACAGGTTTTAATATTTACTATGTTGGCTAGCATTTTATTTTTAAATCTGACTTCATGTTGGGTGACATTTTGTTTTTAGTCCTATCACTTGTAAAATCAATCCTAGGCTAATTTTTTATTTTTAGCTCTATTTGCAGAAATACTATTAACTTTACCTCTTCAACATACTTCCATTGAAAGCTCTTCTTTGTTAGATTATAGTTATGCTAAAGCTTTTAGATTTTTTGAGCACTTTTTTCTAGAAAGTATCCCTTTAAATAAAAGCTTTTATTTCAGATTACTTATTGATTTGTTGAATTAGTTGTTATAAGGTTGTATGAGTTCTGCCATGCCTAATTCACCTAAGATTGATACTCCAGTACCTGTAAGCAGACCATACATAAAACAGAATTGGATGCTAAAAAGGGTTTGCAAAGGTATATACAGTAAAATCCATGCAGATGATCCACTGTGCAGTTGGGAGCTGAACTAGGATATGCAGTTCCCAGGGAGGTTCTCTTTTACTATATGGAAACATCTTTCAAGGTGATATGAAATTGATCTCATGTTCAATTCTGAATCTTCCCTATCCTTACTGATGATCCCTATCCCAACTCCCCTAAACCTCAATCCCAAAAGGTGATTTTCTCTTGTTGCCTAAAACTAGTATATTATAAATTATATATATTATTATATATAATATATCATATACTATGTAGAATACTATATAATTTAATATATACAGTATATAATGTATATACATTATATAGATATATAATATATATCATAAGTATACATATATATACTTATAATATAATCTATATACAAATGAATATATGTATAGTCTATATGCATTCCTATACCATTCATCCAATTGTGATAAAACTTTGGTGAGTTGTTGTGTGCATGCTCACAAAGGTTTATAAATTTTTAAATTATTAATTTCATTTTTAAAATAAAAAGTTTTATATATGAGAAGTGAGACCCTTATATGTTCTTGATGGTATTTACTATATTGTTACAGCTAAGCAGTTTGGTATTTGTTTGATTTGGTATTTTAAATGGTTCTGTAAGTGGTTAGCAGTTATTTGACTTATTTAGCAAATTAATCTAAATCAAAGCTTTAACTTAAAAACCCAATTGATTTTAAAAATACTTCCTCTAGCATAATCAGCTCAGCTTTTATCTCTAAACTTAAATTTTATAAAGGTTGCTTGTTTGAATCCTAGTGCAATCACTTTTATTTAATTACTTTTTATCATTTAAACTCTTTATATAGTTAAAAATGATATTGTAAGTATAAGTAAACCTAAAAAATGATGAGCCAATGTAGTTATCAAATTTAAATAAAATTATTATTTATCTGTATTTACTTTGGTTTTGCTTTAGACAAAATATGACAAGTTCTGTATTTTTGAGTAGTTTTCTATTAAGTTCACTTAAGTACTTATACTTATAATATGTTAGCTTAAATATAATATAATCTAAATTTATTTGATGTGGGCCAACCTGGGGATGATATGACACCAATTGATGGGGAATTAAATTAATTGAAAAAGAGGATAAAACCTAAAAACCTCCACCTCAGTGTCATGGACCAGAAAAACTTCAGTTCTGACTGCCATATATAAATATTTTTTGGTGCACTGACAAGCAACCAAACTGGCCAACCATGTTGGGAGAGGTACCCTCAGCACCCAACAAACCCAACGCTCCCCTAATCCTGGTTGGTTATGCAAGGTCCTCTGGGGAGTTGGAACATCCCAACCTGCTAGAAATAGCTTCTCAACAGGGAAAAAGACCACAGGTAAGCGAGGTATGTGAACCCCAAATCAACCTTTATTTTTATTTTGGATATAAAAAGACCCTGTTGTCAATAGCTCATTTGGGGAGCAACTGACAATGCTCCCCAAGTAGAGAATACTAGGGTGTCCTTGTAGAATTCTAAAGTGAATTTTGAATGGGCAGGCACGCTTTATAAAGGCAGCACTTTGTGGGCCTTACCCAAATCATTGATTAGGCTTGCACAAGCCTAATCTACAACAGGTGAGGCACAACCCAGCGCCCAAAATGACTGAACCAAAAATATCTAAAAGTGATCTGACTCAGATTTGGAAAATCTGAATCCAAGTCAGAATGCAACAATTGAGTTAGACTTGATCATTACAATCAGTACTCTAATATGCTAGAAGCTTCATGGACTGCCTTGCTATTTGCTATCTTGGTTCAGAATATTGGTATGCAATGATAACTTAGTTATGACCATCCTTACCCAAAAGGATATGTTAACTTAACTATTTATCATCCATTCATTTTTAAAATAACTACTTTATTTTATTTTTCTTATTATAACTTTAGAATACCTGTTTGAGTTGTTTCTCTATTTTATAAAATATCTGTGCCAAGTTAGGTTGGATTTGGTTTGGTAGTCTAAAAGATGATATATGACATATATACACATAATATTTTTTAGATTAAAGATGTTTTGTTAGCATTATGGTACAGATTGACCTGATAGGTCTAATTTTAATTAGCTAAGTAGTCAGTGCTTTTTGGTTAATTTGATAGATCTAATAGTTTTAGGTACTTGGTTGGTAAAAGAGTTATTGATTTAATATTTAAATTAGATTTAGCTAAGTGTTGGTGAATTTTGGTTAAATTGATCTAACTTTTTTATTTTGGGCAAGGTTTTGTTAAAATTTGGTTGTTTCTTACACTCAATTGGTTTTAGCTATGTGGTTGATAGGTTTTGGTTAATTTAATAGGTTCTTTAGCATTATCAAGTAGTTTGATGGTATTAGTGTAATTTGATAAACTTATTTAGGTTTAGCTAAGTAATTGGTGGTTTTTGATTAATTTGATATTTTCAACTGTATTGGGAAAGTGGTGGTGATTAATCAGTTTGATATGTTCAATTGTAATAAGTAAGCAATTTTGTGTTATCTATAATATAGAACCTAAATTAATCAGTTCAAATTGGCTGATAATATTTAAACCTGAGCAATGCCAGGTAACTCTGCAGTATATAATATAAACAAATGTATATTGCATATATGATTATATGTAGGTACACATGCCTTGCCTTTTTTGCAGTTGTACATGAATAAAAAGATTTAAGATAATTATTTTGCAAAGAATTTATTTTTTCTTTTTAGTGCAACTTTTTTGTTTTGTTTTGTTTTGTTTTGTTTTGTTTTTTTTTTTTACTTTTTATTTTTTCACTTTTTGTTGGAATTTGGGGTTTGTTTTGATTTCTGGTGCATTTTTAACATATAATTCCAACAATTGTGCGCAGGAGAAGTTAGTTCTCTAATGTGGGATAAGTAATAGAGGTTGTCAACCACTTTTATAATTAAAAATGATAAAACTACAACCAAAATAAAAAATTGATTTTTAATAGTTTTTATTAGTTGCAATACTGGAATCAAGAAGTAAACCCTCTTAATAAGTCAATACTTAATATTTAAAATGTTGAGAGTCAAAGTTTAGATTGCTTAGTAAAGTCTGAATTAGATAATATGAGCTATTGGCCTATCAGATTGGATGGAACTCGCCTCACTTCAATGCAAGGGCAGATGGTGAATTGATAGCTGAGAAAGATGAACCTGTGAGAAAGGGATTTAATGTATTTATACCAATTGGAAGGCAGAAAAATATTATCACCTGATGCAACCCCCTCCAAGACTACAAAAGTGGGTGGTCATGGGTAGGTGTTTTGGCTAAGTTAGTGAGGGGGTGGAGAGTACCCTCAGAACAACTCCTCTGATTTTTCCCAGGGTTGGCATTACCCTGCTACTAGAAATAATGTAGTTTAGCTGAGGATTTGGGGTAATTGTTTTACCCCTGATTTGTGAGGTTTCACCAAGAATTGACCATGGTTTTTTGGCCAATGTCATTTAGTTTGAAACCTGAATCACTCTTAATACAACATCAGACTTGTAATTGTCCAACATCACCCCCTTCAAGAGTGTTTGGGGGGAGAATAAGGCTGCAAGAATCAGCCATGAATTCAGTTGATAGTAACTTCTGTAGCAAGAGATTTGATGGAGTACTCCTCCTCTTACTTGTAAGTAACTACAAATGGTCCTTACCAAATAGACCCAAGTTTCTCTCTTCTAGGGATGATATGATGGTGGTAGTAAAGCACCAAGTCAGATACTTGGAGGGAAGGAAGATGGGGCCAGAGCTTATTAGCGGATTGACCCTCTTTTGTGTTAGTTCTGACCAAATTTGTCATAGCCTCTGATTATAACTGAATGATGTGTTGAGCCACTTCTTCATAACTTGCTCAGGGTCAATCCTATCAGTGAAAATTTATTTGGTCAATAATGCTGGCACCCTAGGTTTTCGTTAATACAACACATGGAATGGAGATATCTTAAGGATCTGGTGGTAACTGATATGGTAGGCCAAGAGGGCACATGGTAAGTACAGATTGCAGTGAAGGGGGTCTTAAGTGGCCATTTTTCATAATATAGAGACTATGATCCCATTGGCTCTTTTTATGGTACCATTGGTTGAGGAGTTGTAGGGGGCAAAAAGAGCTGTTGCATGCGCATGGAGGTAGCAAGGATCTTCACCACTCAGGAGGTGAAGTTTTTACCATCATCACAGAGAAAAACTTGGGGGCAACCATGTTGAGTGAAGATATACTGATAGAGAAAAGTGGCAGTAGCTTTGGCCATCTGAGCTAGAAGAGCCACAGCCTTGATCCATTTGTTAAACTGATCAATCCCTACCAAAATATATCGATTTATATCTGTAGTTTGGGGTAGAGGGCCAACCACAACTAGGTTTATTGTGTAGAAGGGCTGTTGTGGAGTGGTAGGTTGATAAAGATACCTTGTTTTGAAGATGGATTGCTTTTTACATATCAAATAGGCGTCTAGAACTTTGATGATGGTCTCCATGATTCCTATCCAGTAGTAGCGTTCTTTCACCCACTCATAGGTTTTTTGAACTCCATTATGCCTTAGGATGGCATGAGACTCCATAATGACAGGTAATTGCTCAGATGGTCAGAGGTAGTGTCAGGAGAGTGTCTATAACTCACCAGTTCCCAGAGAGGTGGTGCACGGTGCACAAGCCCAATGCAAGGGAGCTAGTTGTCAGTATTAGAGGAAGATTAGCCCCGCAGAGGGTGCTTGAGCAATTAGTAACATAAGGTGAGGGTGTTAAGCGTGGAGTAGAGTAATAGGAATTGTACAAACAGCAAGACTTGGGTAGACCCCAAATAGGAGTCCATATCCAAGTGATGTTCTAGGCAGGAGTGCAAGGGTGCTTCAGTATGGAGAGGACCAAAGCGGACCAGCTGTGTGCCAGATGAGAGGGTGAATTTTGTACAAATAACATTGCTAACATTTCATGAGATCTATTCAAAGAGGACTGTTCACAGGTTCACCCAAACTTAACATAAAAAAACATAAAACTAACAAAGGTTTTATTAAAGGCGAAGATGACCAACAAGAAAGGTTGATCTTGAATAAACATATTTAAGCTACTTTAATGGAATTATTGATTGGTGAAAGTGGTACTAAGCCTTGCGCCAATAAGTGCATGCTTTCATCTGACAGAGTAACATACTTTGAAATCAACCAAACTTGAGTTATTGATCGAATTCAAGGCTGACCTGAGTTAGAAATTTCATAAATTGAATGGGTTTTGAACCCCTGTTTACCAAGTAACTAAATTGAGCCATGATTATTTAAAAGATAGCACATCCATTTTAATGCTATTGCTGTTACACATGGCTGGGCAACTTGCACTTCCTCTGAACCAACCTGGGCATACCTGGCCTGCACCCAGCGTTGGTCTAATGTGTGCCTTAAGTCAGAAAGGTCCTAAATATTAACCTTATTGGACTCTTGGTGCCCAGCCTTGTCCTGGCAATTGACCCCTTCAATATAGTCATGTGAACATGACAGGTAGGATAGCCAGTTCACCCCTACTTTTTGTATAGATTCCAATCATCCATCTTATGGTTATGGGAGTGTTGAGCTAGCATATTCTGGATAGGTTCATCCTCATCCTACCAAGCGTCAGGGGTCATTAGGAGGTCATGTAGCCTCTCTGCTTCACTATTATCTCAGTGAAAGATGGGACATCCAAGTCAAACCATTGTAATTCATGTGGCTCATCCCAGCATGGTGCTCAATGGTCATATCATAGTGCTAGAGCTTCAAAGCCCAGCGTGCCAACCAACCAGTGGGATCTTTCATATTCTGTAACCACTTTAAAGAGGAGTGGTTAGTAACCACTTTAAATGAGGTCCCATATAATAAAGGCGATTATATTTAACAGCAAGCAAGACGGCAAGGCACTCCTTCTCAGTGACGCTATATTTGCATTCCGTCTTAGAAAGCATCTTGCTGAAGTATGAAACGAGATAAGCAACCCTATGCTCATCCAGTTGAGCCAAGATATCTCCAATTGCGTAGTCAGAGGCATCAGTAAACAGCATGAAGGGTTTACTATAGTCAGGGTGGCGTAGGATTAGCCGTCGCTGCAGCAGCTTTTTTAGCATTTCAAAAGCAGCCTGTTGTTCCTCTCCCCAATGGAAAGGGGTGTTCTTAGCTAAAAGGCGTATGAGGGATCACTGAGCTAAGCAAATTCAGGGGATGAGTTGATAGTATTATACCATCATGCCCAAGAACACCTGAATATTGTGGAGGGTTTTGGGGGCAGGCATTTTGGATATTGGTTCAACCTTATCATAGAGAGGCTGGATCCCATCTGGAGAGATGGAGTGGCCCAGATAATCCAACTTCTTCTGAAAGAATATACATTTATAGGGCTTCAGATTTATGTGAGAGGCCCGCAGGCGTTAGAAAACTTCATTTAAGTGTGAAAGGTGTTAATTGAACGTTTGGAAGAAGATGGTGATATTGTCAAGATAGACAATTACGCATCTAAGCTTCAAATCCTGAATGATGTGGTCCATGGCTCACTGGAAAGTTGCAGGAACATTGCACAACCCTTATGGTAGTTGTATAGGTTGGAAGAGACCCTCACTGCAGATAAGTACACACTTTTCCTGGTCTTGCGGAGAAAGGTCCATCTGCCAGTATCCGCAAGCCAAGTCTATGGTGGAAAAGAACTTGGACCCAGAGAGTTGGGCCAGAGCGTCGTCAATTAGGGGGAACGGGTAGCTGTCCTTCTTGATGAGGATGTTAAGTTTGCGGTAGTCCATAACTACCTGATGCCATAATTCTTCTTTTTTATGAGCAAAAGTAGAGATGACCAAGGGATTTGAGAATGCACCAGTAGCCCCGCGTCCAGTGACTGTTTAAGCCTTGTCCTCATCTGGAGCTCCTCAACTTTTAATTACCTATAAGGTTTGGCAAATAGCTTGGCATCACCAACATCAATGGTATGAGTCCAACCCTTCATATGCCCATAGTAGTATCAGATTTAAAGAAAATGTCACTATAAGGCTCCAGTAAAGAATGAACTTTATAAAGCTCAGCGAAAGTTAGATCATCAGAAATTTAAACTTTGGGCAAAGTACATATCATTTGGTCGATGGGTATTCCCATATCTAGCATAGACCCAATATAATGGACTTGTTGGATGTCCTCAATTGGAACCAGAAGGGGTTTTGAATCTCCTGATGCTTCTTTACAACCATTTCCTTATTAGTGATATTCCCCAGAAGAAGATTAATAGGTTGCTGGCAGGAAGGGTCTAGAATACCTGGCAACACCTGAGGTTCCAAAGAACTTATTTTATAAATGCTTGTTAAGTGAAGAAGGCAGTTGTGGGTGATTTGCATGGCAATTTTGGTGTCTATCCTCTTTTGTTCACCATCTTTGACTACTACCTCCTCTGACGCATACAATGAAATGACCTCTGAAGCATCCACGGAGTCAGGCAGCTTTTTTGTGTCTCTGCACGATGTGGTATAAATAAGAGTAAGGGCAGAGGAAGAGTACTCAACGACGCAGGTGTATTCCTTTTTTGAGCTCATTGTTGGTAAAGTCTAGGGGAACGTTGTAATTTAGAAGGGAGAGAAATCCATGTTTCATATTAATGATTCCGTCATATTCTATCATGTGTTGGCTGCCATTAATTAGGTCATATGCGTTATTGTTTAATGCCACAGCGGGGCAGACAGTAGGAGTTTACCAATTTGTATGGGTAGAAAAGAGTAGGATCCAGTAGCTTGTGTGTTGTTGGGCCCCCAGTTCCAAACTCTTGCGTATAGTCCATATCAGGCGCCAACTTAATTTTGTTGATGATCTTTGAAGAAACCATGTTCAATGGAGCACCCATATCAAGGATGGCTAGAACTCGCACCTTATTGATGACAACCTCTACCTTGGTTATCATGCTACCAAAAGTAGGGGGAGGGTGAGAACCACCTTCAAATGGAGAGTGGTGGCAAGGTGTTGGGCCATCACAGGGTATTTATCTTTAATAGATTGGAGGGTATCACCATTCTGAGTAGATTGGATCACTGTACTAATAAGCTGGTCAGCTTCACTAGCAGTATTGATCACTTTTGAAAATCTCAACAACTGTTGGAGAAAGGTTCATCATGGTATCATGGCTATATCAATTCTTTCAGGCCTCAACCTATCCGGAATCTACACTTCCATTGAGGCTCCCAAGTCATAATAGCCTGCGTCTTCACCACTCCCTTCAGACTCATCATCAGAGGGATTGTAAATGCACCTCAACGAGTTACTAAGAGGGGGCTGAGAAATCAGCTTGATCTCCTCACATGAGAGGGTTTTTTGGCGCTCATCTACCCTTTTGACTTTTGAAGGGAGTATTGTTGCTGCACCAACTTTTGGGGGAGGCGTTGGAAGTGTAATGTCTTTGACTTTTGCCTTAGAAGTGACAGGCTTGGGCTGCCCCATGACAACAGGTTTTGAACTAGGGGTAGCCTGAGGTGGGGCTGAGGGGAATTGAGACAGTGGCTTGGAGGGATGTGATATTTTATCAACCTTAGTAGACTGCTTGAAAAGAAGAGAACAGGGCAAAATGATAACTGACCTCACCAGCTGAGCTTTTGAAACTGAAGATGGAGGGGAGCGCTGCCCCATAACTATCAGTATTTTCTGACTATCCTCACATGTTGGAGGAGTATCTTATCGCTGCAGCTCTGTAGAAGCTGGGTTCTAGTGGGAGACAGCTATAGAAGAGGCTGAAGGGTCAGAGTTGATTCTCCCTTTGGAGCTCTTTGTAGAAGTTCAGGTTCATGAAAGTCAGCCACTGCTATCAGAGCCTCTTTGATATCCCATACAGTTTGGAAGGTGCGCTTGACTACAGAGATATTAATTGCAAAATAGGAAAGGCCAAGTCAGCTATAATAGCAGCAATAGCATCATATAGAGGAAGCAGTTTGTCCAGCAGCAGAGGAGAGCTTTACTATAGAATTGCTCAATAAAAAAGGGGATTAATTCTCCCTCTTTCAGGCTAAGGCCCATAAAGGCCTTTTTTGCCATTGTAAACTCTTCTTGGAACTAAATTCTTTAATCAACGCTTTTTTAACCTTCGCCCACTGGTAAGTGTGGCCATATGTAGAACCATGATCTCCTTAGCCATACAACTCAAGAAGGGAAGTGTCAATTCTTGGCGTCTGGGCTCAATTCCGCCAAGTTGGATTTGCACAGGGTATTAGCCACTGAGCAACCAAACTGGATGATATGAGGATCACTGACTTCTTAATAAAACTTTGATAAAATATATATGGAGCTATCGCCCCTTATTTCTACCTTTATTTAATATAAATCGCAAACTTCTCTGCGCTCCCTTTTCCCTCATAAAAAGACTAGCCTCTTTAATCTTCTGGGAGACTCTTTATACCTCAGTCCCCCCAGCTGGATGCATCCTTGGCTTTGTAATCTTCTTTTCTTCTTCCCTTTCCAAATTACTCTCATTTGTATTGAACATTGGCATAAATCCTCTTGATTCAATGAATATCATTTTACTCAATTATAATTCGTGTATCCTTTTTTATAAATCTAGAGACTCATCTCAAACCCCTCTGATCCGCCAATATGGGTAGCGTATCATCCAGTCATATTAACTTCCCAATATTATCCCCCCTTTTACTGGATGATAGGCTCATACTGTTTATATGCTCAGAGGAACTTCATATGGACTTGGTTGATAATCTGGCCCCCAGTGGGTTCCTTAATAGTGTAAGCATCCATGCCAGTCTTCTCAATAATCTCAAATGGGAAAACTCAAATGTTGGAGAGCTTGTTTTTTCGTCCAAATCCATGCTGGTCGTGGAATAAAACATAGTTACCTACAGAAAACAACAGAAGTCCGCTCTGGCGCTTCT
Organism: Massospora cicadina; assembly: GCA_022478985.1. Lineage (NCBI taxonomy): Eukaryota > Fungi > Entomophthoromycota > Entomophthoromycetes > Entomophthorales > Entomophthoraceae > Massospora > Massospora cicadina. The sequence continues at coordinate 13,001 of JAKSZP010015913.1, read as the reverse complement.
GATCAGCCACCTGATTGCGAATCTTCTTGGACAAACTGGTGGAGTAGGCTTCTGTTTGCAGCTTGATCAGGGTATCTGTGAGTGTATTTAGATATCGCTGAGGATTTACACCACCAGTGTCCTCTACACACGAATATAACAAGGCAGGCAGAGCTGGATGTCAACCATACAGCAGTTGAAATGGACTCTTACCAGTGGCTGAATGATAGCTGATATTATAAGTGAACACAGCAGTAGGTAGAAGGGTACTCCATTCTGAGGGATGATCTATTACCAATTTGTGGAGTATGTTCACTAGAGTTCCATTGACTCGATCCACCATCCCATTTGATTCCAGATGATAGGGGGTGGTCAAAACCCCGCAAATCGCCATCAACTCATTTAAATTTGGCAGGAAATGCAAAGTGAAGTTGGTTCCGTTGTTTATCAGGGTGAACTGCAGGCAGCTGTGCCTCTGTATAATACACTCAATAATAAACTTGGCAGTGGTGACCGCGCCCAAATCGCTGATAGCCCTGGACTCCACCCATTGGGTCAAATGATTGATGGCAACGATAATATATTTGGACTGATTGGCACTAGTCAGCAGAGGTCCCACTACATCAATGGAAACGGTGTGCCATTCAAACTGGGGTTTAACTTGTTGGTAAGCAGTTTTCTTGCAGAAAGACTTTTCCACTTGACACTGATTGCAACAGCTAACCGTTTCCAATACATCATACTGCATGCTTTCCCAGAAGTATCAGGTTATAAAAACTCCAGCGTTTTCTGCAATCCTCCATGTCCTACAGCCCAATGAGCATCCATAATAATCGAGGGTCTAGATGAAGGTTTAGGAAAACTCAGCATTAAATCTCCAATTCGCTTATATAGTTCTTCCCATCGTATGAAGGTATCCTCCCTGAGTCCATCTAACACCTTGATCACCTGCGGCAGCTCATACTGGTATTTGTTCGCCACCATTTTTTTGTACATTATGTCCACTAAACCCGCCATGATGGCAATCGTTGGCAACTGAGAAAGACAGTCTGCGTTCTGATGTTTTGCCCCTTGGTCAATGTAAAATCTCGAAATTGTACGCCTGGAGCTTCAGCGCCCAGCGTTCAAGCCATCCTTATGGTTCACACAGATTTTGGAGCCAACGTAAGGAAGCATGATCCATCACTACTTGGAATCATACCCTATGTAGATATACCCAGAACTGTTTGTAAGCGTAAATCACCACTAAACACTCCCACTCAGTCATGGTGTAGTTTCGTTCATGACAGTTCAAGCTTTGACTACAGATTGTGACAGGATGCTCCACACTGTCATCGTCCTTTTGGGATAACACTGCCCCTATCGCGGTGAGGGATGCGTCCAGTTGTACTATGAACTGTTTGTCAAAGTTGGGATATTGCAAAATGGGTGCGCTTGCTAATGCAGTTTGCAACACATCAAAAGTGTTCTGACATTGTTCCTTCCAATTGAAGGAAGCGTTTTTCTTTAACAACTTGAAAAGAGGAGCCCCAATGCAACTGAAATTGGGAATGAACCTTCAGTAATACCCAACCATCCCCAGAAACACCTGAATGTCCCGCTTATTCCCTGGTCAAGTCATCTTGCTTTATCGCTTTCACTTTAGCCAGCTGTGGTTTAAGCCCATTTGAATCCACTATGAACATGAGGTATTCCAATTGTTCTTTGAAGAAATGGCACTTTTGAGGCTTAATTTTGATATTAGCGGCAGTGAGGCGCTGAAACACTTGTTCTAAGTGATCCAGGTTCTCTGTAAACATCTGCAAGAACAAATTGATGTCATCAAGGTAAACTAGAACGCAGGACAGCTTTAATTCACCTAAAATTGTATCCATGGCACGTTGGAATGTAGCTGGGGCGTTACACAACCCTTGCGGCATGCAGGTCAGCTGGAACAACCCTCTCAAGGTGATGATCGCACATTTCTCCTATTCCACTAATGGCAATTCAATCTGCCAGTACCCCAAAATCAGATCCATGGCAGAAAAATAGTTCGCCCCACCCAATTGGTCTAATGCATAGTCAATCCGCAGAAGAGGGTAGGAATCCTTCTTTGTTACATTATTGAGTTTATGGTAGTCAATAAACACTTGATTTGAGCCATCTTTTTTCTTTACAATGAGCACAGGTGATGCCCACGGACTGTTTGATGGCTCTAGCATTCCTTGCTTGATAAGTTTATCCATCTCATCAGAGACAACCTCTTCCGCAGCTTTTGAATGTCTAATAGGTCATGATCAAATGGGAGTGTGATCTCCCATATCTATCCAATGTACCACCCCTTGAGCGCACCCCAAGTCATGATCGTTATCTGCAAAAATATCCTGGTACTTTTCAAAAAAATCATACCTTATCTTGCTAATCCACTGATAATCCTGTGAGCACTTCCCGCGGAACAACGGTTAGTACGCCAAACGATGAGTGAGCTGGTAGTCTGAGATTCTCCCATGAGCCAAAATCATAAATATGGCGAACTTCCTCTATAGGGACTAAGTGTAGGTAAGCCACCGCTTGGTACCGCCAGATTGTTAATGCCTTCTTCTGTAGGTTTGCGAGCAGCACTTTCACATCCCCATTCCCAGGTAGCAGTAACCCTGGAGCCATATGTGGTTCAAACTGCAAGTGCTGGTGAGGCGCCATAATTTATCCATAAAGCCCCTTTAGGACATCAATTTCAAGCCCAGTCCCTACTATGCTCTGGTGTCCAGATGGTAGACTCAAAGCGCGCGTTGCTTAAAGCGGGATTCCTTTGTACTTGAATATCTGGTTGAGGAGGATCCTGGTCCACTGACTCAGTCATCAATAATGAATAGGAATCACCCAATCGCTGTATGCTAGGTTGCTCTGACCAGAGTGGACTGGATCCGTTGGGATTCCACCAGAGGAAAAATATATGGGGATCTGTTGGCCAAACATGGTAAAGTTTCTTCCGCATATTTATCACAACGCCAAATTTTCTCATTAAAGCTGCGTCAACTAACATATCATAGTGGTTATTTGGCAAAACCACCGCCAGAGCAGACGCCTGAACTGATCCAAATCGTAAAGGCAACGTGCTATATGCTCCTTCCAACACAGTGCTGTGCGTTCCTGTGGTCCTGTATACTACTCGATGGTCCACATCTGGTTTCAACATAAGTTTAGCCACCAACCGGGTGGAGACTATGTTCAAAGATGCTCCCATGTCTATGATAGCGCGGATTTTTGTGTTTTGGACTAATACGTCGCAATATGTACATTCTGAGTAAGAAGAACTATCAGTGTTTATTATTGTACATTCAAGGGCTTTGTGTTACTTAAAAAGGAAGATATGAACTTTCTGACCTGAGGATACTCACTTGTAATTTGTTCCACTGGAAAGGCTACATTAACCCCTACTAAAGAGGCAACGTTTGGCGCGAGATACGTGTTGCTGTTGCCAGTCTGTTCCAGGACCTGCCATGCATATGGCTTCTGCACGTCTTGGTGGAACTTAGCCCAATGGGGTGAACTTTTACTCTCAGACCCAGAAGCAGGGGTATCCAACAAAAGCTGCTGGTATAATAAATAATCCATTTGAGGTTCGCCTTCTACCCAAAAAGTCATTTGGGAATTGTTAGGGACAAGTTAATTGAACTTGGCGGAGATAGAGCGTCCCATCTCTACTCCACTCGAGCTTTTTCCTGCTCAACTATCTTAGATAATATTGCATAAACTTGTGGTTTGCTAGGGCCATTGGACGCATAATGCCCTTTTCATCTGCACTGGAAGCAAGTGTTCATAAAAGGTTCGCATATATAGTTTGGGCTGGAAGGACCAGGTTGGAAGTTGCCGGTAAGGTTCTAAGGTCGCAGATGAACTGGTGAAGCGTACATGGGTCAAAAAGAGTCTACTGACTCATGTGAGGGGCGAATACATTCCAATGGCTGATAACCCAGTCGCGGCGGCCTATATCCTGAAAAGGTTGGAGCGGGGGCAACAGAGATTTTTGGGCTATGTTGGGGGTGCTGTTCATGGTGGAGAGTCGATGTAAGGCGTTCACAATTTGAATAAGTCCAGTATCCCCATCCAACGCATGAGACATAGCATTATATAGTTCTCAATATGGTTTGACAGCTGCTGTCATTGCTATACCTACATCCTCAGTGGTTAAAATGTTAGCTCCAAGTATGACGTGTGCTTCCACCAAAAAGCGCTCAGCAAATTCTGACAGGGTCTCGTTTTGGTAAAACTGTATAGTCATAAAATTGGCTTTACATTGGGACATCTTGGTAGCACCCCCAAACAGCCGGATAATGATCACTTTTACTTGTGCGTAAGATACTGAGCTATTTGGAAGATAGCAGGTCACTTGATCAGCGCTTTCCACATCTAAAGAGGACAGCAACAACTTCACTTTTTGTCAATTGGTAGCCCCTTCCACAGCGAATTTGAACCTTTTAAAGTAACCATGTAGGTTCCCATCACAACTGGAAGGAGGTAGTTTTTTGATATGAATGAATTTGCTTTGCTCTAGGTTCCTGTTGCAAGGGGCAGGCGAATTGTTTTTGGAGCGACTATGGGAACTATCACTTGGTGCGTTGCTATACAGCTGGCCAAATGAGCTTGAACCTGTCAAAAAGGAATCTGGAGAAGTGGTGTCGTGTGGGGGGTCCATCATACTGCCTGATGGATATTTGTTTGCTGATCCATAACATTCTTCCCCCAAATCGCCACTAACTGCCCCATTCCCCCTGGCTCTGGTACACTCCACAAACTGTTTGTTGATCAGCTGCTCCACTTTAACTGAATAACATCTACAACGTCCATCCTGAAATTCCTGTTGCAGTGTTTCATACTGATGTTGCAATTCCTGGTGGAATTCCCTTTCTTTGTTCAGTTTTTGTCCACAGCTTGTAATCACAAAAGAACTTCTTTGATTGTATTCTGCAGGCAGTTTTGCTGTCAACTTGCGTTTTCTGCTTGCTGATTGTCATTGTTTATTTGGTTAACAAGGGAGGATTGTTCCTGTACCAATTCCTCATTGGCCCATCTAAGGGTATCAAGGCGCCCTTGCATGTCTGAATACTCTCTTGTCTCACCAATTGGAAGAGGAAAGGCTCATTGGCGCTCAGCCTGACTAATGACTTCCAGTTATGTAACTCGACAAATAAGCTTTAGATACTCAGGAGACGTTGACTGAAGGATAAGCGCATTATCTGTCATTTGCTAGGTATTCCATTCAATATGAAGTTGGTTTACTTCTGTTGATAGAGAGACAACTTGGGCCGCCACTTGCTGTTCCATCAGGGTCATTCTTTCCTTGAGTTAGGCAATCACAGCTTCAAGAGCTTTCGCCCATTCAGCTAGCTCTGTCATACAGCACTTGGTATTATTCCCCAAGGTTGTTACATCCTGAATCCACTCCACTGAAAGGTCATGCTGATCCAGCAGTTCTCTTATTACTCAAGGTAATTCTGAATTTAACTGTGGTACCAGAATGTTTAATTGATGGTGGACGTCCCCAACATGATGATTCATCTGTGCCAGCGCCCCTTGTATTTCTGAAATTGAACGATCAAGGTGGTCAAGCAGAAGGCAAGTATCATGCTGCTGTGCTTGTGCAAACTGTAATACATCTCTGACTTCAATATCATGATGAGCCAGAAAATGAAGTAGCTGGCGAATTGAAGGTTGTACCATAAGCGACTAAATATTCCTCAATTCCATGGGTACTGAGGTGGCAAGCTAACCCCATAGTAGTTGCATCCAAATAGGACATGTATAGAGTGTATTTATTTTCTTGATCGCGTTGGTTAGAGAATAGACTCAGAGCATTTTCCCCAGTCTCATCCTCATATAGGCAATATCTGCACAACAGCCATTCCATAATATTTCTCAGTTGTTGGGGAGTCACATTTGTGGAGCGTCCTTGTTGGTTGGTCATCAGCTCCAGGCAATTCTCAAAGTGCAAATTAATTATAACTTCATCATCCCCTTGGTTTGGTAACATTAAATAATGTTGTTTTGGGGTTAGGTGCCTCCCAGGCTTCTTCAGCATACCACGCCTGGAATATGATCAGGTTATGTCAGAACAAATGAGGACTCATCATTGTTTTACCAAACTACAGTTGCTAAGTGGCCCCCTGTAGTGAGCACCACTGTCAATTCTTGGCATCTGGGCTCAATTCCGCCAAGTTGGATTTGCACAGGGTATTAGCCACTGAGCAACCAAACTGGATGATATGAGGATCACTGACTTCTTAATAAAACTTTGATAAAATATATATGGAGCTATCGCCCCTTATTTCTACCTTTATTTAATATAAATCGCAGACTTCTCTGCGCTCCCTTTTCCCTCATAAAAAGACTAGCCTCTTTAATCTTTCTGGGAGACTCTTTGTACCTCAGTCCCCCCAGCTGGATGCATCCTTGGCTTTGTAATCTTCTATTCTTCTTCCCTTTCTGAACTACTCTCATTTTTATTGAATCTCAGCATAAATCCTCTCATATTTCCAAATGTCATTTTACTTGATTATAATTTGTGTATCCTTTTTCATAAATCTTGATACTTGTCTTGAACCCCTCTGATACACAAATATGGGTAGCATATTGTCCAGTCATATCAACTATTTGACAGGAAGGATATTTTCAAGTTTTGCTGGCCAATTTCTCCTTTCATCACAAATTCATACACAAAGAGGAAGGATGCAATACTGCCCTCGCCTGGGGTAAACTTGTCCTTGAAAGGGGGTTTGTGAATGGTGGGAGCCTCATGAGGGGCTTGGCAAACGTGCTGTTCAAGCGTTTTAAGCTGAGACACTGCACTAGTTAGCTGCTTGACTAAAGCATCTAGCTGGGATTTGGAAGCTGCGAGGAGGTTGTGAGAATTATTCACCCCAACACCCTAATATTTTTGGTAGTGTTTTTGTGGTGTACTAACCCTGTAGTGAGCACCATTTTTTGGAATTCAAGGTTTGTTTTTCTTGCTAGCACATTTTTTACACCTAATTCCAACGATTATGTGCATGAGAAATTGGTTCTCTACTGCAGGATAAGTAATAGGGGTTGTCAATTACTTTTATAATTAAAAATGATAAAACTACAAACAAAATAAAAAATTGATTTTTCATAGATTTTTATTAGTTGCAATACTGGGATCAAGAAGTAAACTCTTTTAATAAGCTGATGCTTAATATTTAAAATGTTGAGACTCAAAGTTTAGATTGTTTAGTAAAGTATGAATTAGGTAATATGAGCTATTGATCTATCAGATCTTCAGGACTCACCTCACTTCAATGTGAAGGCAGATGGTGAAGTGATAGCTGGGAAGATGAACCTGTGAGGAAGGAATTTAGTATATTTATACCAATTGGAAGGCAGAAAAATATTATCACCTGATGTAACCCCTCCAAGGCTAATAAAAGGGGGTGGTCACAAGGTAGATGTTTTGGCTAAGTTAGTGAGGGGTGGAGAGGACCCTCAGAACAATTCCCCCAATTTTCCCCCAAATTTGGCATTACCCTGCTACTAGCAACAGGGAGATTCAACCAAAGTTTGGGGTAATAGTGTTACCCCTGATTTGTGAGGTCTCACCAAGAATTGACCAGGGTTTTTTGGCCAATGTCATTTAATTTAAACATGAACCACTTTTAATACAACCTCAGACTTGTAATTGTCTGACACTCTTTAAAAAAAGCAAGTTTTTAATTTTTTTTTCATTAATAATATATAATATATAATTATTATATATTAATATATTTAATGTATTATAAATATAATATATTTATATTATACATATATAATATTATAAATATTATAAATAAAAAATATATTACATATATTTACATACTTTATATGATTATATGTATGATTGTATGTAAGTGCACCTGGCTTGTTTTTTTGCAGGTATACATGAATAATTTTTTTACAGTAATTATTTGGCAAAGAAATTATTTTCTAATTTTTTGTGCAACTTTTTTTGTTTGACTTTTTGCTTTTTTACTTTATATCTTATGAATCTTTATTATTTTCTATACTCTCTTTAACCGCTCAAAGTCACTTTTGAGCGATTTTAAATTTAAGTTTATTTATCCACATCCATCTGCCCAAACCTATTCTTTGATGTCCTTGGCTCTGCCGCCTGCTACCCCAGTGTGGGGCAGCAGTGCACCCCCACCTAGCGTTTTCCGCCCTGCAGGCAAGCGCGTTCGGATGGGTTCAAACAGCCCACCCACTGCTTTCAACCGTTTTGTCCCCCCATGGGACTTAGCGCTCCACCTGGCGCGCGTCCACCCTTCTCGCCCCCATCCTCTCGCCCTCCCTCGCTCTGCTATTCACTATTGCCTCAGAGTGGACTATGGGCGTTTATTCCCATATGCTGATAAGGCAATTATTGACCTAGCCACTACAGCCTTTGCGCCAGCTGGCTTTGTAGACTTCCGCCCTTTTAAGGGCTACTTTGACGTTGGGTTCCAATCTGAGGAGGATGCTGAAGTGGCAGCACAAACTCCTCTAATTTATAAAAAAAACCCCATTCCCACAACCTGTACTCGCCTCCCTTCAGACACCACACTAGTGGTATCCTTTGCAAATCTCCCATCCCACCTTCCACCCCAGGTTTTGTATGACCAGTTGGTCGCGGGGCTCATGGCTTATGGCACTCAGCTCAACCTCATCTTTGCCGTTCCATCTGGTGCAGAACGCCTTGCTGCTCCTCGTGCAACAGCCACCATCATACCACACCACCCTACCATAGCCCAACAAATCCCACCCCGCGCTAGTGTGGCTGCAGCGCCTGATCAAATTCTTTTGGGCTCAGGTCAATAATGGTAGGCAGATTTGTTCCTCTGCTTTGGCCTCAACCATGCAAAAAGAGCATGCCCTAAGGCCAAATCCGCTAATGCAGCTTCTGAGCCCCCCTCTGGAGGTTCAGTATGGGGCGCTTTGCTGCCCCCTCCCACCCTCCAATCTCGTTCAGTGGGCCCACATGGAAAATCAGCCCCACAAAAAACCTCCATCCTCACTCTCCCACCTAAATCTACGCCAGCCAATCAGAGCAATGCTTGGACCAACATTCGACCCAAGCAGCTGCCCATTCGCCCAATCCTATCTACTCAAATTTAAATGCCACTATTCCAGTGAACCAAAATCCATGGGATCTATTGGCTGAAACTGACGAATCAGGTAATATCCTCATTAGTAAGCATACAGGTCAACCTCTCTGCCATGGCGATTATGGTCGGGCAGAATTTTTCTTCCCAACTTTGATGAAACCCCTACCCCTCGCCATTTTCGCTCCTCTACCCAATACAGCCCCCTTCCAAAGTGACCACCAGCTCGCCTTAGCTGCGGTGGCCTCTCTTCATTGCCCAAAACTACGCACCGCGGTGGCCCAGTCAGCGGCTCAGCTCCAGCATGGCCTGCCCACCATCTTCTTCCCCCTGACTTCCCTGAATCTCCCTGCAGTGACATCTCAAAACTATTTGATGATGCTGAAATCGCTGTTATGAATGTTGCAACGCTTGCTTCATTCAACCCCTCAGCCAAAATCACCCACCACAGTATCTCCCTTTTCACCCAACTTCCTGAAGCCCGCAAAGAAGCTGAAGTTCTCCTCGCAGCTTTTGTTGAAACACTTTCCCATCATTATCTTGATGCAGAAGTGGAAAACTCCTTCTACGCTGACCTCAGCCCCCACTATGCAGATGCCCCAACGCCCTGGCTCTCTGCTCTGATCCAGTACTGTAACCAACACCCCTTGATCGAGGTGGGTCTTTCTGAAAATCAACCCCCAACCCCTCCTCACCCTCTGCCATGGTGGGTTAAGCAGTTTCTGCTTCCCACCTGGTTAGTAGTTTGTTTTGCCGTTTTGAGTGTTGTGATTGGTACTGTCTGTCCCCTGGTCAGCGTACCTCAAATAAATCGAATCTTTATTATTTTCTCTTTAAGAAAAGCAAATTTAAAAAAATTATCTTCTACTTTTTAGTTGTAATTTAATTAAATTATTATTATACATTAAATAAGTTAAATTACTAGGTTAATTTGGATTTTCAAAGATAACATTATATATTGAGAGATAGGTGTATCCCCCCTGTAGATTGGGACCACCTAGTGCTAAAAAAACATTCTTTATTAAAATTTCTCATATGTTCTCAAATATATTAATAAATTTTTAATCAAGGTTTTACATACTGAATAATCAAATAGTGAAGTTTTTGATTATTAAAATACTTTTGTAAATGAACTAAACTCTTTTCTTGTCACTTATATGCATTTTGTATATACAATTAACATAAAATATATTAAATTTTCATTGGAAGTTTAATTATAATTCATTTACTTAAAGAAGTATCACAATTTTTGTCAAATGTTTTATAAGTTTATATTAAATATTTTTCATTAAACCCATCTCTGATGTGCATCATTATTACAAGTTTATTATCAGTTAATTTGGAGTTTCCTAATTCTTCAATCCTAAGTCTATTGAGAGAACTAACTTGGCTAAGTCTGACATACGCTTGACCTTCAGCAAAGAGCTTTGGACATAGATAAACAACTGCATAGTCCACAGGGCTGCCTTGCATTTTATGGACGTTTGATGCCCATGATAAAATTAACGGCAACCTTTGGAATTCAGAAGTTCTGTGGCTGTACAGGGCAGGAAATTGAATGTCTTGTGGCTGTATTACATGAGAGCTGTCTCTGCTAAAATCTATTCAGACTGATAGTATGTAATTCTTGTAAAGTTGGCCTCTACAGAAATGTGGCAAGATGATTTTAGTAACAAAATTCTATTGCTCCATTAACAAGACCTCTGAATACATTAATGTTCAATCACAGCATGACTTTTGATCCAAAGCATATTTCCAAATCCTTTGACAAACCTCCAATGTTGTTAATGTCATTTGTTATGATAGTATCCAAGTGAGCATCATCTCAGAATAGTTGACTGGCATCCATGAGTTGATCTTGTGCTGAAATCTTGAAGATTTCAGTGCCTTTGCTTCTAAAGTTCTACAGTACTTTCCTGTTGTGTTCATTAATTTGTTATTTGGTTTGGTAAATTCACAATGCTCTTTCTATTAAAAATGTATTATCTATGTTAGTGTTAACTTTGTCCATCAACAAAGCTATGTGGTTGACTGTAAGTTATCCAACTCTAAGATCATTTATAATGTCAATGAATTTTGTATCACTATGTTGTCTCATGTTCTTTTTTAATTCAGATAGTGTTAACAGTCTCCAAATGTGCTTAGCTGGAAGCAAACGTTCTGGCTGTTGGAATACTCGTCTTCCTATTACTGGTGGTAGCTGCATCAATTTACCAGATACTAAGATATTGATACCTTCAAAAGGCTCCATGTTGTTTTTAAGTTGTTTTAGGCGTGAGTTGATCATGAAAAGCATTTTGTATGGTACCATTGAGATCTCATCTATGAAGAAGAAATTAATATTCTTCCACTCCTGAGGCATCAACCTGAGATAGTTTCCACTAAGCCTTGGAATATCACAAACGTTTTTACCATTCTTTTGAACAAGTAATTTTAGTAATGAATGTAATTGCCCCGTACTAATTGTGCTGCAACGCCAGTGAGGGTGACAACTTTCACATCCTGATTGCCATAGCATTGATTAATTTGTCCTTGAATGGATTAAATAGAAAAGTTTTTCCAGTTTCAGCTTGCCCTGTTATGAAGAGCTGTTCACAATATGAACTTCCTTCCAGTTGATTACAAATATTTTGATTGACGTTCTGGAAGATTTCTCATTGACCAAAATTCATAGTCTGACATGTCTTTTGGAATTTCACATTATCCATCTGTTGCTTCATAACTTCTTTAATTTCTTCTTCCATTTCAATTGGTTCTGCATAATAATATCAAAAGCATGAGTTTGGCTGAAAGCATTCTCAAGTTGGCAATCTCATTGATGAAAAGTTTCTATGTGCTCACTAGTTGTTTCAAATTTTCTTTTTGAGATATAGTGCTTCTCTGAGGGGGTGGAAGGTGAGTCAGTAGGGCGTACAGCTACCAACCTGAAGGTTGCAGGTTCAATCTCCGCCCTTTGCACATTGATTGGGGTGCCAGCTGAAGGAAGCTATTGGCAGTTAGTAGGTATAATAACATGAAAACCTTACCCATGATGTAACCAGAAAAATCCGAGTCCCAATCCAGTGGTGAAAAAAACTTTCTACGACAGAGTTGACCCTGCTAAGGTTTCATGTCAATACTTTCTTTCTCTATTTCAGTAATGTCCGTCCCCTTGTCAGCTTGCCTTGAATATTTAAAATAGAATATATTGCTTCTCTGGTAGATTTAAATCCTTCAAGATGTTCTTATTCAGAACGGTATGGCATATATTGAAGGAGAATACTGAAGTAATAGTTTTTTTTGGATCAGATGTAGTCATGAAGTATAACCTCTTATGACAGAAGGTGCATTTCTAACTGAAACTTTGCTATTGTCAATCAGAATTATAAATATCTTCCTTCTCTGAAGTGGTATATCGTTGTAAGCGTCCTGGTCTGTACTATCTTCATTATCTTCCTGTCTTTTAGCATAATACAACTGGAATGTCATTGCAAATTCCTTCATGAGCATGTTATAAAATTCATAACTTTTGATGCTCAAGTGGACGTTTTTAATAATGTACAAAGATCTTGGCGCAGTATCCAGTTGCATGGCCAGACTCATTAAACTCTAAAGCTTTGTATCTTTGTTCAGGCTTACAAGTGTTTAGGAAAATAAATTGTTTCATAATTTCTTGTAAGTTGAGGTGGAACAACCTGAAAGCGCATTCACATGCTAAAACCTGACATTCATTCATATTATGAATTCAAATCTTTAAAAGCCAGCAGTAATGTTAGTTTCCTCATTACATATTTGCTGGATTACTCGCGCTATACTTACATTTAGCTCTGTGGGTTCCGTTGATATTTACTTAGCAATGTAATATACTATTAACTCATTAAATACACATGGTTTAATATCCATATTGGCTTGCCATAACTTAAGAAGCGTTTT